>JAKLMB010000069.1:0-13463 GCA_022813625.1 Aaosphaeria pasadenensis | reverse complement strand
TAGTTATACTATTTAGACTAACTAATACCCTAGTATATTTCTAAAGGAGAATAGATACTATACTAAAAGGATATATAAGTAACTATATAATAGTATACCTAGATAATATCCTAATATACTCTAAAAGTAAATAAGAGTATAAAGGATATATTAAGATAGTACTTAAGAAAATAATAGATATAAAGCTATACTTAAAGTAAAGAAAGTGTAAGTTTTATATTACTAAGATAATCTTTTTAGGATTTATAGTAGAACCTGTATAACTATAGGTAGAACTAGTAAAGACCTAGGAAATTAAGGAATAGGGTAAACCTAAGAAACTAAAGGATATTTAATTATTCCTTAGATTCTATAACTTCTATAGAAAGTTTATTAAAGATTAGACTAAGATTATAAAACCCTTAATAAGGCTATTAAAGAAGGATATACTATTTATCTAGATAAAAGAATACTAATAAGTAATAGATAAACTTAAGGTAGAATTTAAAAAGGAACTAATCCTATAAATCTTTAACCTAAGGTACCTAGTTCTACTTAAAATAGATGCCTTAGACTACATAATAGGCG
Source organism: Aaosphaeria pasadenensis (assembly GCA_022813625.1). Classification (NCBI taxonomy): domain Eukaryota; kingdom Fungi; phylum Ascomycota; class Dothideomycetes; order Pleosporales; genus Aaosphaeria; species Aaosphaeria pasadenensis. Next base: position 12,896 of record JAKLMB010000069.1, on the reverse strand, counting down.
CCTGCCTAATCTAAAGAGACCTAAAGATAGATAAGAGGTACCCTATTAGATACTATTTATAAAAGATAAAACCTATAGAACTTAATTATAATATCTATAATAAAGAAATACTAGTAATAGTAGAAGTATTTAAAGAATAGAGAATATATCTCTAAGGAGCTAGGTTCTAAATACTAGTCTTCTTAGACTATAAGAACCTAATAGGATTTATAAAGTTAAAACTACTAATACTATAATAAGTAAGGTAGGTATAGATACTAGTAATATATAACTTTAAAATTATCTATACTAAAGGTATAGAGAACTTAAGAGCTAATATACTTAGTAGGTAGCTAGACCTATAAGGAAAGGCCTAGGTATTAGGTATACTACTTAAGTTTAATAAAGATAGAATAATTATCTATAATTAACCTAAGCTAGCTATAATAGTAGAGGCTAGGGCTATAGTATAGGAAGATTAGATTAGGAAAGAAACTAGAGCTAATTAAAAGGGACTATACTACTTACTAGTAGGAATAACCTATAAAAATAGATTAGTTAAGGTTTTTAAAAGGATATATATACTACCTAAGATTAGGAAGGAATTTATAAGGTAGTTTTATAAAGTACTAGTATATAGCTACTAAGGAATAGAGAGGACTTTAAAAAGGCTTTTACAGGAATACTACTTCCTAAAGACTAGGTAAGTTATAACTAATATCCTAAGGGACTGTACTAACTGCTAAAGAAATAAACCTAACTAACATGTACTATATAGATAACTCTAACTAGTAGAGGTCCTAGAATAACTATAGGACATAGTTATAATAGACTTTATTACTAGACTCCTAGGATTAAAAGATCTAGATACAGGAGAAGTCTATAATAGAATTATAGTTATAGTAGATAAGGTAATAAAGTATGCATACTTCTTACTATATAAAGAGATAAGTAAGGCTAAAAATGTAGTATATAGGTTTATACAAACTATAGTAGTATAATATAGAGTACTAAGTAAAGTTATTATAGATAGAGATATTAGGTTTATATTATAGATATAGTAAACTATATTTACATAACTTAGAATTAAATATAGTATGTCTACAGCCTACTATCTATAGATAGATAGATAAATAGAAAGAATAAACTAGATAGTATAAGTATACCTTAGATACTACCTTAATTATAAGTAAACTAATTAGGTTATATTACTACTAATAGCCTAACTAGCCTATAATAGATTAGAATATAGTATAATAGGAGTATTACTATTCTTTATAAACTATAGATTTAACCTACTAACCTATAAAGTACTATAATAAATAAGGTTATAAAGTAGTAATAGTAAAGAATAGGTTAAAGTAATAACCTAGATATATAAATAACTATAATAAGATATACTTTTTCTATATAACTAGATAGAAAAATACTATAATAAAAAGTATAAAGAGGCTCTTACTTTAGAAAAGGAAGAGAAAGTTTAGCTACTATAAAAAAATATTACTAGTAAATAACTATCTTTAAAATTAGACTACCTTAAAATAGGCCTATATAAAATTTTAGAATAAATTATACTAGTTACCTATAAGTTAAAACTCCTAACTAGTATAAAAATCTACCTAGTATTTTATATAGTATTACTAGAAAAGGTACCTTAAGATACCTAACCTATAGTATATAAAGTAGATACTTATAATAAATAAGATAAAGAATATAATATAGAGGAAATTATAGTATATTAATTTATAAATAAAAAGAACTATTATAAGGTTAAATAGTTAAGAACTAATAAAAATAGTAACCTATAAGATAAGACTTAGAAACTAGAAGATAACTTTAACTACCTTAAGAAGTTAGAGGATTTTTAGTAAGTTTAATCTCTTAAAGAAAGCTAGAAGATAATAAAACCTTATTAAGATTACCTAGCTATAACTAGGAAATAGGACCTATACCCTTACTAAAGGCTTTAGTAATACTAGTATTTTCTACCCTTTATAAATATAAGCCTTAAAGGGTTAGGCTACTTATAGTAAGATATTCTTCTTAATTTAACTTAGCCTTAACTACTTAAGCTTAAGTAATAGTATAATTCTCCTAAAATCTTTTTTAATACTTTAACTAAGTAAGCTTTATATAAGTCTTTACTACCTTATTTAAGAAATATTTTTATTCCTTCTTAGTAGCTATAATCTTAGATTTAAGTTTTACTTAAGTATAGTTAATAGCTTTCCTTAGAAGAAATAAGCCTTAGTATATAAATATTACTTATTTATATATACTTTAATATAGATATACTAGATATCTTATAACCTAATTATATATTAGCTCTAATATATACTTTATAAGCTTTACTAAAGGTAGGAGTAAACTAGTAAAAAATACCCTTATTAATATAGTAAGGATATAGAAATACTTTAGAACTAAACTAAAGTATATAATTAGTAAGAGAGTACTTCTTAGCTATAGAAGATAATAGAGGTATAAAAGATAGCTATTATCTAGCTAAAGATAGGAATAGGCCTAATTATATAATACTAGGTATAGGATAGAATAACCCTTAAGCTAAAGGCTTAGAGAGGGAAGATAGTATTATAGATAAACTAAATAGTAATAATTCTAAGTAGCTAAAAGGTAATAAGAAATCCTATAAAAAGGACCTATAAGAATAGGAGTATATAGATAAGCTTTATATAGATAAAGTAAAGTATAATATAGATATATAATCTAATTATATAATAGATTTATAAATTTATTTAATAAATATTATAAATCTAGAATTTATAAATTTATTTTATAAACCTAATAAATTTACTAAATATACTTATATATATAAGTAGAATATATTTTATAGATAGGCTCTTATTATTAATTTATAATATAGTTCTCTATATCTAGTTTTTTAATAAAAGATTACTTATAATATCTTTAGTAATATATTTATATAATAGTAATTAATTAATATTTAACCTTACTAGTATATTAATACTATGCCTATAGCCCTTACTACTTAATAGAACCCCTTTATAGTTACATGTCTAAGTCTCTACTTAGATAACCCTGTTACACTATAGCTGCCTGTTATGCCAGGGATCTATAGAGGGTTAGCACGTTAGGCTGGCTACCTGCTAGTGTTTATAGTTAATACAAGGTATAATACGTGCATCTACAGTCTCTTATTTACTATAAGGCAGCTGATTAAGGTTAAAGTGTACATGATACTAGCAGGTAGCCAGCCTGACGTGCCAACCCTCTATATATTACAGCAGTAGTTTTAGCCAGCAAGAGCTAGTGCCTGCAAAAGGCTCGTAGTAGTAAGCTAGTAGTCAAGGTTCTCCCTGTCTAGCCTCTGCTGAGAACGTATATGCCTCATTCTATCATGGCTGCAAAGATGCTGCGGCGCTTGCACAATGGCTTGCCACATGTCTTTGAAACTCAGAACATGAATTATTGCCTTTCTCAAGGTCCGAGTCGTTGGCTGTGCAATATAGCGGTCTGTTGCGGTAGATTCTCGATCGGCTATGCCATCGTTAGATTGGTGATGACCTGCAGTGAAGCATTCAATGCCTTCGGAGTCCTCCAATGTCTCCACTTTGAACCCTCTGTACGGATAAGCGTAGAGGTGCAAGACAGACACAGCTGCCATTTCAAAGCACAACACTGTATTAGGAATACCCACTGCTAGGGAAGGATACGATATGGCATCTGTAGGGGACATGGATCCTCCGTTCTTCGTCAATTGACCGAAGACAAACTATTGTCTGTGAGCATACTAGGAAAGAGGACACTTTGGAGATATGCTTACACCCTGTACGTAGAAAAGGAACACTACTAATTTAATAGCGATGAACTTCAGTAACGGGCGGTGTGGTGCAAGCTCGAGCTTAGTCTGCTTGTAAAATTGGAGAAGGCAAAACATGGCTGTTACAAGAGAGATGATTTCGATGACGAAAACCTAGAGCAACATAACAGTAGTTAGCACACAGCCACCATACCGGCCATTATATGCTTTGTTGACAGAACTCACATACCCAGATTCTTGCATAGCCAGGATCATACGATTCTTTGCAGTACACACTTGAGGCCTCTGTAATGATCTTTGTGAGAGCACCGAGAAACTTTACTACGCAGAATTGTAGTACACAGAGCCAAATAATCTGCTCGCAGTTAGCTACGATATAGAAGACACACAAGAAAACCAAGTTGCCAATGGTTCATGCGGAGGGCGGGTAGAACGTTACGCTGAACCAGAGTGAGCCATCCCTAGTGTTTTCGACTTTCTTACGGAACACCACCTTGCGGATGAATCGGACAGGTTGTAGCCATGGTTGTGGCTCGAGTAAGCCGAAAGTGGTCCGGACTACGTTAAGATCTGGATTCAAATACCGACAGAGGAGCAAAAAAAAGCTGGCAATAACCAGGGACTCATAGAATTCGTAGACTGCGCCGAAGTATACACTTTGTTTATACCATGGAATACTTAGGGTACAGAATATCGAGTACATCGGTACCATGAACAAGATGCGAATGATACTGCCATGACTTGTCAGTACTTAGTTTGTATTCCTTATTTGATGCTGTGCTTACAGCTTCTGCACTTTCGGTTGCGTGTAGTTGATGAGATGTTGGTAGATCAGATATACTGACAGCGTGCATGCAACTATTGAGCTGAGTGTCGATAGCAATATCAAAAGACCATGAGCTGTGAGGCTGCCAATCGAGGCAGTTTCGTGCACTATTTTTTGTTAGGCAAGTTAGCAAGGAGAGGGAAAAAAGCGTACCTCCAACTGCGAGGGTGCTATTGCATCGTGCCATGTTGTACGTGTGATAAGGGATTTTCGTGATGTGTTCCGGACAATCAGGCTTGGTTTGAGTGCCATGAATGATATAATACATCGTCTGCTCTACTGGCATACCTACCTTGCAGCTCCAATCCCACCCAACATGCACAGCCCGTTTGCCCAGTCTTGCACGGTTCGACTTAGGAGGTGAAATGCGCACTCACAATTAATACGATCAATCAATTTATCGGTATATCCGACTCTCCGAGGGATATCAGCCTCTTTTCGGCCCGTTTAGTCCAGCAGCTGCGTCACACTGATATGTGGACAACGGGATTCAATGCCACGAGCGGCGGTGAGTAGGTGCTGCGCCCCTGTTGTACGTTTGAGCTCCACGTCTCCATGTTTGAAATAAAATGACGAGGGACATCATCTGTAGCGCAAAAGGTAGTCGGAGGGTCGGGTATAACATCACAGCTCCCTAGGAGTTATATCTAATAACAAGTATATATGCATCAATCTTCTTCGAATGTTGTGCGTCTGTAGCGAAGATCGCGACCCTCCTCGAACAGCGCAGCTTACTTCTCATTGAACATCCTTACGATTATCGTCACCCAGTTTCCAAAGCTCGCAAACAAGTTCCCTGCGTACCAAGGCCTCGAGAATGATGTCCTTAATTGTTACGTCATTTCTTATCTTGTTTATTTCTAGTGTTCCGCTGAAGTTCTTCAAGGAGAAGTCTCAGTACCCCCTTGCGAATCCTCCAGGCTGGTTTCAGACCCGCCTTTCCAAGCAAATCGAGTTCTTACGAGCGGGATTGGAGATAGCTGAGAAAGCAAGGAAGAAGTACGGGGACAAGCCATACAGACTCATCGCCGAGCAGGGTGAGGTATTGGTTCTTCCACCTGCATATGCCCACAAAATCCGGAATGAAGAAAGTCTGAGTTTCAGCAAGGCTGTAGGACAGGTAAGTTGCACTGTCCATATGGTTTCAGCTCGGCTCAGATCACCCAAGGACTTCAATGGCCACCTTGCAGGCTTCGAACCGTTCCGATTCCTGGACCATGACCAGCAGATTGTTCAGAGAGTAATACGGAAGCAACTTACCAAATATCTCAGTATGTTACGGACTGCATACGGAATCCCCGTTACTGACTGAATTTCCCAGATACGGTTACAGAACCTATTTCCTTGGAAGCTACATTTGCCGTCAGGTTGATTTTTGGTGATGATCATGGTAGGATGCCCTCACTCCTGTTCGAGAGCAGTCACCTAAAATTGCCCCAGAGTGGAAAGCAACCTGCATCAAAGAGTCTATGCTTGACCTAATTGCCCGTATTTCGTCTCGCGTGTTTCTTGGCGAAGAACTGTGCCGAAATGAAGAATGGATTAACATAACAAAGGCATATACTGTCAATGCTTTCACAGCATCCCTTAAGATGAGCCTTATTCCGAAGTTTCTGGTACGAGTGTATAGCTGGTTTTCAGCCGATTGCAAGACTGTTCGCAAGAACCTCGAAGATTCGCAAAGAATCATCGAGCCCGTCATTAAAAAGAGGCAAGCACTCAAGGCTCGAGCCCAAAAAGAAGGAACGCCAATCCCAACTTTCAACGATGCACTCGATTGGGCCGAGTTGGAGAGTGAGGGGGCGAAGTATGATAGGGGAGTTCTCCAGTTGGTACTATCGTTTGCCGCCATACATACTACGACAGATCTGCTCACTCAGACCCTCCTGCGGCTCGCTAACGAACCAGAGCAAATTGACCGATTGCGCGAGGAGATAGTTCGAGTCTTAGGCGCTGAAGGCCTAAAGAAGAGTGCACTCTTCAACATGAAGCTTCTTGACAGTGCACTGAAGGAGACGCAAAGGGTTAAGCCGAATGGCCTTCGTGAGTCCAGTGCCCAGCAGCGTCGCTTACTATTCCCACTTCTGACACGCTCAATGTAGTTGTCATGCGCAGGATGGCCACACAACGAATTACTCTTCCAGACGGACTAGTCATTCGCAAAGGCGAAAGGGTCACAACAGATGCAAGCAACATGATCAATCCTGATATTTACGAGAATCCGAAAAAGTACAACATCGACCGTTACGCACGTATGCGGGACAACCCTGAGACAGCAAATAAGGCACACCTCGTGTCCACAGGGACAGATAACCTGACATTTGGCCATGGAATCCACGCGTGTCCTGGTCGCTTCTTTGCAGCAAACGAAATCAAGGTTGCGCTGTGTCATCTTTTGCTAAAGTACGACTGGAGATTAACAGATAGGACAAGTCTAGAGCCGATGCGCACTATAGGAGTTATGACCACTCTTGATCCGAAGAATCTCCTAGAATATCGACGCCGCAAGGAAGAGGTCAACCTAGAGTCTTTGTTCTGACATCTCTGCAAACAGACTCTTATGCTTAACCTAAGTTGTACTTAGATATTACGCTCTACTGTTCTACTTCTTTTATTAAATACTTCCTAATTACTTTATACTTCCTCTTAGAGTATCCTAGAGAACTAACTAGTATATCCTTGTTCTTAATACAAGGCTTACAATACTAAAGAAAAAATTAGACTAGTACTGTAAACTACTAGATCCTATAGATAAAGAAGATTAAAGCCTTAGATACTCTTGTTAGAGTTTGTAACGGTTGATTACTAGGATCAATCACTATTAGACGATAGAGTATCAATATCAGATGAGATAGCTTTCACTACTAGATCAGATGGAGGATATGGCCCCTGCACTGCTGCCTAGTAAATAGCCCGTGCAGTAGCTGCCTATCCTACTATATAGGGACCTTTTCCTCCTACCCTAGATAGCTCGGTAGCTTATTGTCTTCAATTCAACTTTGGTACTCTGATTGCAACCAGCTGATTCTTCAATCCATCTGGTTCCCTAGGATACTGATCCGTGACAACTATAACCTTTATAATAAACCCTTCTTACCTTTGTGTAGTAAGTTATTACCTATTGTTACATCATGTAGTAGGGAATACTTTTGATTTCACGTTTACAAGAGACTGATCTAGGAATAATAGCTGGTTCTATGTCTAAACAGCCTTGCAGCAGTCACAAATACCACCCCTTCCCTGACGGACACATTCGGGACATGAGAGAGGTTGATCAAATGTCCTGTTCTTAAAATGGACTCTCTCCTGCTACGAAAAGTACCACAATTAATCAGGCACATCAACTTCTTTCAGTGTATGCGGCTCGGGGGCCCATTTGCCATGATTAGGGACGGTTGTTTGATTGGGTTCTTCTTGATATTTCCGGTGCACGTCCGTAGGAATCGACCGACTGCTGCTGTTGCTGCTAAATTGTCACGCTTCCGAAGTAAGGTCATGTCACAGTTACCTTCACAAAAGAGAAAAGATACCGAATTCCTTTCCATCTTCGCGGGCTTGACAAGTTCGATAGTAGTCAGAACACCTAGATAGTGTTAGATAGCATATAATCATGGCAGGCGTCAATTTTTGAAGATTATATAACTCATCTTACGCAGCATGAATGGGCCAAGATCTAAGAAATTATTTTGATGGAGTATAGTAAAACATGTTGAGTTTGAGCATGGTAGTCTCGGTCTTTTTGATAAGATGCGTTATTTTCGGGGTTGAATCGACTCTCGTGTTTGGATTTAATTGCCATTCGGTCAAAATAATAAATGACATTTTTGTTACCTGATGCTGGAGACCAAGAACTTGCTTTTGCAAATAAAACATTCCTCTATCAATACTAGAGCCTTGTTAGAATTACCCTAAGCCTTTTGCATAAAAGTAAGGTTATTTATGCTACTAAGTATTGTGGTGTAGCAGGATAGATGAGGCTATTCAGGGATCACGTGTATGGGGAAGGGCACTAGGCAGGACATAGATAGATCGATCAGGGCTGCCGAGAGAGATCGAGGCATCATCTACCTACCTCCTGAGGCCTATCGACAGAGTCAATTATCTACCTCTGCTACCTATTCACCAATTGCGGGTGGTGCCTGTGATGCTCCCTACTACAGAGGCGTCTATACGCGACAGTATCTAGACATATTTCTCTAGATACCTCCTTTCTTATTTATAAGACCTATACTTCTAATTCCTCTACCTTTTTTTATAGTACTTAGTTACTATATTTTAAGTCTAAATAGCTTTAACTAATGACATTAGTTGAATGTACAGTCCTGTGTATCCTCTCTTGCATTAACCGCTTGTAGCTCTGGCCTTTTTGTCTCCTCTAGCTGTTACTGACGGCTGTATGTCAATGCTAAGTTTCCTATAGCTACTATTGTGTCTAGGTGTCGATATGCTGTTCCTTTTCGATGACAAAAATCCTCCAGGCGTATTCTTTACTATCTATGTAAAAAATTCAAGCCTAACCTTCCAATACTAGCACTGTAGAATGCTTTGGTGTACGGTAATAGTCTAAAAGAGCCTTCAGATTGTAGATACTCTGGAAGGGTTTTAAACAGATATCATCCAGAGCAAGTGTTTCTTGAACCAGCTATGTTACGGTCGCGTGCCAACGCTCGATATTGTCCCAAGGAACAATGCTTGAACAATAGGTACATCAGGGCCATTGCAGGGAGAAAGAGTGTTGCTGTTACTAAATGAGGGGGGAGAGCTTGTATTATCTATATGATGCGGAGTTTGTAGCGGCGGGGGTGTAAGAGAAAATTCAGAAATAACAGTAGGGTTCGATGACATTTTCAATTGAGGCGGGCAGAGTGATACTCGAATAGTTTCGAGCAGTACTTTTACAGACTTTTGGAGCTGTGCAACAAACAAATCGCACATTTTCATTTCAGGAAGAAGGCTACAAACCGCAGGCTAAAGGAATAATTGGCATGTTTTAGTAGACATAACTTCAAGCAGCGTGAATGTATGTCCTTCATTCTTTTGTGCAGCAAGTAATTGCAAAATTATGTACTCAGTAGAATAGAGTGGGCTCCTGCAGGGTCAACTTGACAGTAACCAGGCCATTGCTTCCTATTTGGACTAGGAACTGGTTGCAAGAGGCAGAGTTGGTGGAGCTGGAGAATAAACAACTCGCATGGGTGCAAGAGGGACGGAACGTGATTGAGTGTTGTGGCTGTAAGATTCAAAGATGAGATTCTCGAACGATAGCTTTCGTAAAATCCTCTTTTGGAGGTGGTGGCCAATACGGGAGAATGGGTAGCTCTACGGCCATGTGGATCTCGCACCTGTAAGCGTTAATTATACACAGATGTTGATCTTCCACTACACGAACCATGCCATAGCTTTTTGTGTCCACGGCCTACAAGATTGAAGTTCCTTCTTTATATCCCCACCTCCGTCGAGCATGACCACTTCTATCATAGCTTTCCGGTGCAATATAGATGCCTGATAGTCGTCTGCAAAGCTGTGTGCCATCTTCGAAGCTAATTGTCAATCATACAGTGTTGGATATCCTACCGCATAAGCGCAAAAACAGGCCAAAGATGATAGAAAATCGTCCGAATATTGGTTAAATTTTCTGTTCAATTCCTGCTGCATAACCTGCAGTGCCAATCGATAGTATTACAACGCCTCCCATGATAGTCAGTGGTTGGCCATGCTATCTCTAACCATAGTCGTAGCATTTAGTCACAAAATAAACGAAACGTGCGCCAGCCATAGTCCCCAGGACGGTATCCTCTTTTAAAATTCAAGGGATCATTTTATCTTGCCTCCAGGCTTGCTTGTTTACAATATATAAACGATGGTCTAGTAACGAGTGTATTGCTTCGACTCATCGTCCGAATTAGGTACCTTGTCCGGACAGGAGTACGAATTGCGGACGAGGTCAACATTGAAGGCAAAGATGAAAGACACCACTTTGTAGTCTAAGCAAATGCATAAAACACAGAAAATCAAGGGCGAAAACTTACAGAATACGATTATATGGCCTACTTTCCTGCCAACATCTAGCAGCATATCAAACGGGCCAATACGGCCAGAACTAGGATCGAAAAGTAAACCTATCCTTGGCATGGCTTTTCTTTGCTCAGTCTGGCTCTGTTGTATATGCATGACATGTTTTGTAATAGCCTTGTTCTTCTTAATCCTTAAGAATTCCCTATTTTGAAATATTCACTACCTGACCTTCTCGCCAACGATCACATCTTTTCGCAGATCGGCATGCTCTACGAATACTAGCTAGTTAGTGCCGACCAGAACCAAAAATGAAGGCTGGACCTGGGATGAAGCAGAGGAGGTCTGATGTGTCTGGGAGGTTCGGTATGATCAGCACTTTTTTGATATGCTACTAATTGAGTACCTTTAATAAAGCTTTTGGTGCCAGCGGCATAAGTATTTGATTAGCTGTAATTTCGGTGTCGAAGAGTCCTTTGCACGCCTAAAAGCAAACAGCAAGCAAAGCCAAGTGATTTCAGGCCAGATATGATGCACCGTGGATGCCCTCACTTGAATATGATGCATCACCGAGGAAAAACAAAATGCATCGCTTAACCTCATGAAACGGAAAGTTAACTAGCTAGAGACTCCTGCCTCACCAGGAGTGAAAGGAGTCGACACGCTACCCTCGCGCGAACTATAGTAGACGAGCACACCAGATTTTCAGGGTAAAGCAGTCGCGACCTGCCAGAAGCGATTCACGACAGCAAAGTTGACAGGCTTTCAGGTAGACTGCTTCTGCAATTGTGGTATCGTCGAGACCTACATTTTTGTCTATGTTTTAGAACGTAGGGTATTGCACACGTTCCTACGTATACCTATAATAGGATCGGCCAACATGGAACTTGAAAGACGTAGAGAGGTGCACTACTTCTTATTAGTGCTGGAGGGTAACATTAGAGTTAATATAGCAGGATTTAGGAAAGTTTAAGTAGTACTTATAAAAAAGAATAGTAGCTATAATATTAGTATAAAATCTATTTATATTTATATTATTATGTTAAGATTGAGGATCTACTAGTTGGTTCTTAGGGATAATCTAAAGAGTAATATAAAGTAGTTACTAGGCAAGAGTAATAATAGTAGTAGAATAGTAAAGTATATTATTTAATACTAACTTAGGTTAAATATAGAAGACTATAAGGGTATTTTAGGTTCTCTATATATAGGTTAAGTCTTATAAGTCTTATTAGTCTTATTAAGTCTTACTTAATAAGACTTTATAAAACTTATAAAACTTATAAGACTTATAACTAAGATTATATAATATTATTTCCTTAGTTATATTATAGCTTAGGGTTCCTACTAAGTATCTAGTAATTAGTTAGCTATATAACTAGGTATACCTCTCTCTTACTAGATTATAATATTATCTCCTCCTTCTATTCTTTATATCCTTATAAAGAGGTCCTTATAAGTTCTTATTCTATCCTTTTTTAATAAAAATATAAGTTATATATAAATAATAAAGGTACTTTTACTATAGTTACTTATATAAGATATATAAAGAAAGGTTTAGGTTATAAGATATTATTACTTAGTATAAAATATAAAAATTATAAAGTAGTAAGTAGTATTAGTTCCTATAAGCTACTATAGTTATTATTACCTAACTTTAAGCTTATTAATAAAAAGTTAGATTATTTAAAGGTAGAGAAGGATATAGTTAAATTAAAGTTAGAAAAGGAAAAATAAAAGGCTAAGTATACTTAGGTAAGGATTTATATTATATAAGTAAAGTAAAAGTATCTTTATAAGTAGTAAGAGTTCCTATATAAGAAGGAGTAGAAGTTATTTAATAAAGATCTTTAGAATACTTAGGATATTAAGTAGCTTAAATAGTTAGAATAGTTACAGCAAGAGGTTGCTTCTATAAATCCTAAGGTATTAGCGTTAGCAGCTATAGTAGATTAGTGTTACGACACCGGAACCTATAAGGACAAAGAAGGCGTCAAGTACTTAGGATAACAAGTTAGAGATTATGGCCAGAGGGCTTAATAATACCTAAGAGCAAAAGTCACGTAATCTAACATTATGTAACATGCTTAATATACTTAATTACTAAGAGGATTAAGTAAGTTAAGCAGTACTTAACATGCTTAACTACTAAGAAAGTTAAGTATACTAAGTAAGGACTAGGAAGGATAGATATATAAGATTGCTAGATTTTATATATAAGAGTTCTTTATAGTTAATAATAAATTATATCTAATCTTTTAGAATTACCTTACTAGTATA
>JAKLMB010000068.1:0-13475 GCA_022813625.1 Aaosphaeria pasadenensis | reverse complement strand
ATAAAATAAATAGGACTAGTTATAAATAAACTAGACCTACTAAAGAATATAAGGATATACCTAGTATTTTATAAAAAGCTCCTAGAACTAGCCTATAGAAACATAGAGACGCTAGTTGCGCCAGATGCTGTAGAGGAAGAGGAATACAAAGTAGAGGAAATCCTTAACACTAGGAAAAAAGGATATTAATAATAATTCCTAGTAAAATAGAAGGGATATACTTACAAAAATAATACATAGGAACCCCTTAAGAATTTAATAAACTACTAATAGTTGTTAAATTAGTTCTAAAGTTAATATTCTTAAACCAGCTAGGAGAAAGAGGACTAAAATTAGAAAAAGTAGGAGTCTCTAAAGCAGCAGATTTCTGCTGTAAAGATTTGTGCTTAGACCTCTTAAGAACCTTAAGTTTGCAGATAGACTCTAGCTTACAGTTAAATAACTCCTTCTAGTAGGAATTAAATAATGTAAGGTTGCAATAAATGCAATGCTAACAGGCTATAGCTGCTAATACCTTATTCTTAGCCTTCTCTAATTCCTGCTAAAGACAATTCTACTTTTTAGCAGCCTGATAAAGAGAAGCCTTAGTTATAGTAAGACTATAGCTATAGCTATAGACTAAATACTCTAAATAAGACTAGGAAGTAGGACCTATCTTATATACATGACTAGTAGCCTAGTAATTTAAGTAGGAACAGGAGGAAGGTATTATATACCCTGTAGCCTAAAGAAAGAGACCTAGCTTATAGTAATAGTTAGTAGAAGAAGAAGAAACCTTTAGCATAGTTAAAATTAGGAAATATAAGGATATAAGAAGCTACTCTATAAAGGGCAGGAAATAGCACGTATATAAACTTACTACTAGAATAGAAGAACCCTATAACTAAAAGAATAACTTTACAGGAAAGTTAGAAAAGTAATAAGAATTACAGGATACTAGGTAGCATAGCCTGCTGTAAGATAGAAGAAGGCTTACAGGGTCTTTAAGATAAAGTCCTTAAGGGGGAAGGTAATGTTATAATACTAGAACCTATAAGGATAAAGAAGGCATTAAGTACTTAGGATAATAAGTTAGAGATTATAGCTAGAGGGCTTAATAACACCTAAGAATAAAAGTTATATAACCTAATATTATATAACATGCTTAATATACTTAATTACTAAGAGGATTAAGTAAGTTAAGTAGTGCTTAACATGCTTAACTACTAAGAAGGTTAAGTATACTAAGTAAGGACTAGGAAGGATAGATATATAAGATTGCTAGATTTTATATGTAGGAGTTCTTTATAGTTAATAATAAATTATATCTAATCTTTTAGAATTACCTTACTAGTACAACAGTAGCTTATCCCCCTAGATAAGTTAGAGTTATTACCTTGTCTTGATACTTTGCTTTATATCTACTAAACTCTACGATCGCTCGTCTTACCTTGTGTAGTAAGTCTACCATCGTTACATATAGTTACTCTTTCTTTCTAAACCCTAACTACTACTCTTACCCTCCTTTAGTTACCTATCCTATAGGGTGCAAGTATTATTATTAATATACTTAGTTATCTTAAACCCTAAGCTCTCCTCTACCTTCTACTACTAGTTAGTTTACTAAGTATATCTTCTAAGTATATCTTAATTATATATCTAGGTAAGTCCTAAAAGGCTTAAATTAATACTTCTACTTTTATACTACTAGGATAGACTAATATCCTTTAATACTACTATAGTATTCCCTATATTATATTAAATTACTATAGTCTTATAATACCTTATCCTATAGAATCCTATATATATAACCTACAAGGAAGTACTTCTATAGGAAGCACTAGCTCTACTTTAGGCAAAGCAGGCTTATATTATAATACTTCTAGTACACTATAGCTAGATATCTTAGAATAGCATCTTATATACTAAAGGTGCTAATAATACTTCCTTAACTATGCCTAGCACAACCCCGTTGTCTAAGCTGCAGCAGCTCTGATTAACATTAGTCTACCCTTCCAATAGATGCAAAACCTGAGCACGGGTTCTACGGGGTGCGTATCGTACAATTTGCCATGGTCGGGATCTAGTCTAATAACCAACTCAAGAGGTCAGCTGTCACTCGCGTCGTTATCCCTAGTACCGTACATACGCCGTCTTGTTGTCACTGGCATGGATAGGGGTTGCATTATGCGCGGCTTTTTTGGTGATAACTGGAGGGAGGGAGTGGGATGCATTCATGAGTGCGAGCGCCGCAACTACCTATTCACAGCAAAAAGCGTTGGATGGGCCAAAACGAAGAATCAATATGATAATTCACTGCATGAACCAGTTCCCTTCCTCAAGCCATTGCAAGCTGTTCAACTAGCCGAAATTGAAAGGGCTGAGGAGGCATGGAGCCACTGGCTGGCCATGGAGGATTGGATGATAGGTTGCAGGGCACTTGATGTAGATAGGATCCCCAAAATCAGCCGCCACGAATTTTGACTCTCAGTCTGCATTCTGGCTCTGAAGGCTCTTGAGATTCGCAACACCGTGAAAATTGCACTTATCACGGAAGGGTATCACTTCAATATAGGAAACAAGGCCAGCTGTTAACTGTGCAGAGTGAAAGAGTTATGGAAGAGTAGGCGCACCAAGAGATAGAAAATAGCACGCTTTTGCTAGTGAAATAATTACACAGCATTTCCAATCCTTTCCCTTTGAAAAATGTGAATGCCTTCCTCACAGTTAATGTTATACAAAGTAAATTTATCAATGAAAGGCATGTGCACGTCCGTTACGACTCAGTGGCACAGGGCAAACTCCGAGGAAAAAGCACTGCCTGACCGGGGACACGATCGGTGAGCTTTGAGATTGGAGCTTCAAAAGGAGAAATTGTATAGGGCAAGCGCAGGCAGGCTGGCGCTCAATCGCCGATGGTTCAATCAACAGAGGGCGGCCAGAAGGGAAGAGGGCGGAGATTCGGTGCCATTCCATTGACTAGGATAGATTACAATATGCTATTGGCCGTCGACATTTTGACAATCGTGATCTCTAAACAAGATGCACCTAAATATACGAAGCGCAAGGTAGCCGTAAGGGTTGTGCTACATGACTGCAAAGTTTTGTGCTGGGGTAAGTGGACCCTGCGTTTCTACTAGCATCAGCCACACCTTACAATATGATCCCTGACTTCATCCCATATCTACTAACGAAGTATGTTTTGAAAACTTCTAGGAAGCGACCTGTAAGGACGGACGTCCCAGTAACTTTGCGCATAGCGGAGATATGCACGTGTTTAGTTTTGTTGGGCCAAATGAAGATGCCAACCGCTTTGACGAGACCCTTCTGAAGACACGATCCGCGAGCCACCGGTTCGCTGGACTGGGAAGGCCCTAACCTATCAGTATTAAAGTAGAGCCGTCACTAAAAAGGAGGTAACCTACGGAAGGAGTCAAAGAGTCCCTGTGCTCTTATCGGATGCCACAGCTGCCATTCTTGAGTAACAAGTTCACAGATGCTTCGTGACCTTTGAATGAGGCCCCTTGGGTGCATTGCTGAAAGTGCCCATGACTGTGCGTTAATTTTCATGCTCCTTACTTGTTATTCCTATCATTGCACTATCTCCTGTATAACCTGATCTTAATGCAATTAGGTACGTTCTCGTTGTGGTTGCCCCTGTTCCTTATAGCCTGCTTGACTTGACTGGTTTACATCCGAGCTGCTTCTCTGAGTCGTGTCTTCACGTGCTACCGGCCGTGGGTCGACCGTCTCAACAGTTGGGGCGAGGGTTTGAGTAAGCACAGGATCAATGTACGGGTTCAGAATTGCTGCAGCAGTACAGCTAGGGAGGGTGTTGTTCGGATATTAGGCCGAGAAGAAGGCGTTGAGTGTTTTATGACAGGGGATAAACGTTGAGTGGGCGGTTTTTCGGGTTACGCTATTAATGTCAATGCTTAAACGCTATCCAGACAACATGCAAAGAACATAGTGAGGGCAAGATCAGCTCCTATAAGAATCTAGCAAATGATAAGTTAGTTTTAGTGCGTAATTTACTGCACTATGCTACAATAACTGAAATTCATTAAGGGAAAACCTGCACCTGTCAGGCTACTTCCATGTTACCTTAAAGAGAGCAGAAAATTTTTGGGGTCTAGCATCACTATCACACAGTGCAACCAATCCTGGTGGGACAGGATTTTGAGGACGAGAACTCACCACTGCAGCGTGTCCGAGTCCCTGCTATCTTCATCATTCCCGCTGCTACTTTGCTGCGCATAGTATATTTGTTGCCTCAGGCTGCATTCTATTTCGTGGTGAACTCGCGATCGATGGCTTTAAACCAAGAGTGAATTAGTATGAGGATCTAGCGTATGTTTTATAGGCCAAAATTGCAGACGTGGAAACTTTTAGAAGTCTTTGTATATATCACTCAGCCTAGAAGCCTGGAATATCAAGGCATTGAATATAGATGCAAGAGCAAAGAGGGAAACATAGAACAGAGGTATGATCAAAAATAGATTCAGAAGTTTGCAGCTAGAATCAAGTTAAGTGAATAAAAAGCCGTACAAATGCTTTATCATAAAACAACACAATACAGGTTGACATAATTGATCTACACAACAACGAAACATTGTTTCACCTTACATCCTCTACAATTCCGGAAATGTCCTCTTTTATGTGTTGAGATTTAGGATCTTCATAGCAATTTGCTGGGATTGACCAAGTGTGAATGAATATGTAACGAATAAGAAAAATAGGAAAATATTGGGTTAAGCTTGTTCCTCTGAAAATTACAGACAGTGTACCCAGTCTTTGACGATGAGACTAGAAGCAAATCAAGAACAATGCAATGTTTGCTTATTATGGCATAGCAAACCATCAAGAGTCCCTTACTGCATGTTCCAGACTGGGCTTTAAGGATTCACATTCGGGTTCCTATATCTTTATGCAGTTACATGAATTCAGCAGCATGAATATCCGATGTTCCTGTCACACTCACGACACTAAGGGTCCAAGTAAGGACATCGAAGAATGTACCTGACAGCTGCTGAAACGAAAGACCAAAGACAAAGACTGGAATGGGAGCATTATTGGGATATCAGCGGTTGATATTCACTTTTTGACTGGAATGCAACATGAGCTTCTGAGTGTCTATTGCTGTTCGTGAATCTCACAATGATTTATATCAGTTTCTATTTCGTTAGGTTTCCTTGTTCCGCCCTTCTTAAGTTGAATTTACTACATCCTACACTTTCTCTTACGTATTTGTCTTGCAACAGATGACTATGAGGGCTATTTTGTTTGGTGCTCTGATTATCCAGACCCTAAATGCCCAGGTCCCAGATGACTCGATCCTGGCATTCTCAAAGGGAATATCCTTTGTCTCCAGTCTGCCGAATCCTGATGCAGAGAGTCCAGCTGCTCTATCTCTGCCCGAGCCGACTGGCTATGCTTTAGATAGGACTAGAGCCTGGGCCCCTACAACCTTTACAACTGTTGCAACTACTGCTAAAGCATCAATTGTCAGCCCGAGGATGCTAATAGGCACGCCCTTGGCTCTAAAAAGGAATTTTCCACGCCAAGTTCCAGAACTCCCTCCTGCACCAGTTCCAGAACTCCCTCCTGCACCAGTTCCCGAAGTCCCTCCTGCACCAGTTCCTGAAGTCCCTCCTGCACCAGTTCCTGAAGTCCCGCCTGCGCCTGTTCCCGAAGTCCCGCCTGTGCCTGTTCCAGAACTCCCGCCTGCACCTGTTCCAGAACTCCCTCCTGCACCAGTTCCAGAACTCCCGCCTGCACCAGTTCCAGAACTCCCGCCTGCACCAGTTCCAGAACTCCCTCCTGCACCAGTTCCCGAAGTCCCTCCTGCACCAGTTCCTGAAGTCCCTCCTGCACCAGTTCCTGAAGTCCCGCCTGCGCCTGTTCCCGAAGTCCCGCCTGTGCCTGTTCCAGAACTCCCGCCTGCACCTGTTCCAGAACTCCCTCCTGCACCAGTTCCAGAACTCCCGCCTGCACCAGTTCCAGAACTCCCGCCTGCACCAGTTCCAGAACTCCCGCCTGCACCAGTTCCTGAAGTCCCGCCTGCGCCTGTTCCCGAAGTCCCCCCTGAGCCTTCTCCTGAAGCCCCTCCAGAACCCGCTCCTGAAGTTCCGCCTGAGAACGACAACTGGGGCCCTCCAGGTCCTCCGGGACCCCCAGGGCCTCCGGGCGCTCCGGGTCCTTGGGGCCCTGAAGGTTCCCCTGGTCCAGAAGGCCCTCCTGGCCCTCAAGGCGTTCCTGGTCCTCAAGCCGACCCTGGTCCTCCTGGCCCCATTGGACCTATTGGCCCTGAAGGTCCTCCAGGTCCCCAAGGCCCTATTGGCACTTCTGGTCGTCCCGGATCTACTGGCCTTTCTGGCTCTCCCGGGCCCGCTGGTCTTCCCGGACCACCTGGACCACCCGGCAAGCCTGCTGCTCCTGGTGCTCCTGGCCCGGTTGGTCCCCCCGGATCTAACGGACTGAATGGTCTACCTGGCCCGACAGGTCCGGCTGGTGCCAAGGGTATGACCGGTTCTCCTGGCGTAGCTGGTCCAGCTGGCTCTAACGGCCTCCCCGGCGTTGCTGGCCCTGCCGGACCGCCTGGTCTTTCCGGCCCTCCTGGTGCTCCTGGAGCCGTTGGCCTTTCTGGCCCGCCGGGTCGTAACGGCTTGAACGGACTTCCTGGCCCCCCAGGCCCCCCCGGACCTACTGGATCTCTTGGACCTCCTGGTCCTACAGGCTCTTCTGGCCGTAATGGCTTGAATGGACCTTCTGGGCCTCCTGGACCTCCTGGGCCTCCTGGACCCCCTGGACCTCCTGGCCCCCCGGGACCTCCTGGGCCCCCTGGAGCTCGGAGTGCTACATGATCGGTAACAGACCGGAGTGTGTTGAGGTTTTAGGGGTTGCGATCTCTGTAATCTAACGTAACGAAAGAGATGAGTACAAGAGATGGGGGATACGAAAACCTTTCCAATAATAAAACCGGGATGTAGCTTCTACATAGTCTAGGAGTTGGCTTGTATGAAGGATGTTATTCCCTAATTTCAAAATTGGTTCAATATTTGTGCTTTTCTTGTCTTCTAACAGATCATCCCGTCTTACTAGATTCCTTGGGAGATATATCTTTCGGCGGGCTTCTGTGACATTTTCTTTAGTGAATAATGGTCTACCACACATCGCGTTTTCTGGGATTTTGAACAAACATGCAAAGGTAACGTATTCTTAGGTGTTGCTCCCTCTAATAGTGTTCGTGTACAATTTGCTTCGTGCAGAGACGGGATCGTAAGGGGTGGCAATACAGTTGGTTGCCTTGACAAAGCATGGAGCTTCGAATATCCCGAGCCACTCCTAATAATGTCGTACGCCCTGGGCCTGTCAGGGTAGTGGCACTTGTTCTACATGGAGTCCCGAAACAACTGCTTAAAGCTTTCAAACAAAGATATTCCTACATTGGCAGGTCACTGAAGCAGGGAGGTACTTGTTCACAAATTTGCAGAAACCTCGTTGCGCAGTGTAGCTGGGGATTAGATACGCAGGGCTAGTGCAGGTTGCGCAGTATTCCTACGACCTAATTAGAACTATGGTATTTGATTAGTATAGCCCATGTGTGTATAGAAGAGCCTGTGAGTTTTCCAACTTGAAGGCCCGCCTCTGTTGAACCGCCATCCTTCTGGTTGTTCATATGGCTAAACTTGGTGAGGTTGCAGCTACTAAAGAAATTCGCGACACTAGTGTCTCCATGCACGTTGTTGCTAAGGCTACGAATTCACTTCTGGAGCTATTGGACGAAAGAAGGTTTTCAGGCGGTACCCGTGCTGCCGCATTGTTCAAAATCAAGTCTTGTCAAGATCAAAGGCGATGTTCTTGCGGCGGCAGCAGCATCAAGGTGTATAGGTAGTCTCCTTAGGGACTACAATGGCTTAACATTCAAGGTCAACTTCTGTAATAAGGCTTGGAACTGTATCATTTTCCGTCAAGACATGTAGGTAAGCAGCGTAACAGTCTCAGCATGGACTTAACAGCAACTAGCTATTGTCGTATGATCTAGTTACATCGCCTGCATTGCAACCCAACTCGTAGCACTACTCGCATTCATCATCTATTCTATAGCCTTCCGCATCCTTGCCATACTCCTTGTCAAAGTTAGAGTTATACTCCTCACCCTCGCAATAACCATCATTATCATAGTTCTTCCACGAGTACTTTCCTGGACGGCTCTGAGGACATAGAGGGCGACGAAGGCCAGGAAGGCCTGCAATCCTGGGCGAGCCAATCAGACCAGAAGGACGAGCAGGCCCAGGAATACCAGGGGAGCCATTTAGACCAGAAGGGCCAGTGGGCCCAGAAGGTCCGGGAGGCCCAGAAGGTCCAGGAGGCCCAGGAGGCCCAGGAAGTCCAGGAGGCCCAGGAAGCCCAGGAGACCCAGGAAGTCCAGGAGGCCCAGGAAGCCCAGGAGACCCATTTAAGCCATTAAGGCCGGGCAGACCAGCAGGGCCCGGAGGGCCAGAAAAACCAGCAGGCCCAGCAGGCCCAGCAGGCCCAGCAGGCCCAGCCAAACCTGGAGGGCCAGGCGGACCAGGCGGACCAGGCGGACCATTCAAACCATTAGAGCCAGGAACGCCGGCAGCGCCGGTAGGTCCAGGAAGGCCAGGCAGCCCATTCAAGCCATTGAGGCCGGGCAGGCCAGCAGGGCCCGGAGGGCCAGGAAAACCAGCGGGCCCAGCAGGCCCAGCTGGACCGGGAGGACCCCAATTCCCGCGCTCAGGAGATAATTCAAACCCAAGGGTAGGAGACACTCCTGAGATTTGGCGAGGAGCGTTTATTAATAGAGACAAGCGAGTGTCTATTGGCACCCTTGGGCTTATAACTAATGCTTCAGCAACGGTTGCAAGAGTCATAAAGGTTGTGAGGGACCAGACCCGAATTCTACCCGAAGAAAATGGGGATACCAAGATTGAGTTGTCGAGGTTATAGACGTTTATGATCTGGATAATCAGAGCCCTAGATAAGATAGCCTTCATAGTAGCCTGCTGTAAGATAGGATTGGTAAAAATAAGAGCCAGCAACTTGAGGAGATATAGTAAGGAGAAACTACAATAGGGAGCCTGACTTAATATTTCGTGAGATTTGGCAACGGTGTGTTGAGATCGTTGATCTCATAATCAATCCTCAGGGATGTCTGGCTGTAACGGAATGAGTAAAGAGGTTGCACGAGTAAACTATCAGGTAATCCATTTCGCCCGAACATAAAGATGACCAGTAATTAGTTAGCAATAGGGTTTGTTATTAAATTAGTCAGGTGAAATAAGGAGGTCTTTCAAAGGTTCCTATGAACTTGATCTTCAATTTCCTCGATCTGGTGCTCCAGGGGTGGTGAAAGGAGACAAGTGTGCTCTGTTGCTCTCCCTAGCTTAGTAGAAAGCATTCGTTCTAGTGCCGTTGAGTCCTGTAGCATAGAGTCGGTAATATACATTATGCAGGTTGAAAGAGAAGTAGAAAATTTCTAACCGTATTGAGTAAAGAAGGTCTTTCAATTTGAACAATATTTGATCGCTAGAATGCACTACAGTGTTGCGCACCGCATTCTCTCTTTGATATGCCTGGTTGGAATGTGGATTTTGTCATTCCAAACCAGCCACAAAAGATGAGGCTGGGAAAGCCGACAAACCTACATTGACGGTTTCTTTTCAAGACCGGGCAACGAAGGTACTGTTGCCGTCAGGGCCTGCTTGGCGAGGCCTACAGTGAGACTTTTGTTTAAATAGTCCTTGTTGGCGATTACCTACGTTCTGCTTCGTCGTGCTTCCTGAATTCTGTGTTTCTATACCTCCAAGGAAAGCGCAATGACAAAGGGCACATTTCAACACTATCGTACTCGGTTATTCTTCCTTAAGGACCTGGGCATATGACGCCTTGTTTGCATTCCCAATGCTCTCAGATTCGCTGCTGCTAAGTTGGGTCGCCTTGCCCAAGCTCATACCAACCTCTACAGAAACTTGGATGCAATTCTTGCTGTTCTCTCGTAAATCGTCATCGAACTTGATGCGACCATGCTGGAATGCCACGAGGATAGAAGAACCACCAAACTGGAAGAGTCCTAGTTCCTCTCCCTTCTCGATCTTGGATCCCGGTTGCTGATATTTGTCGTGGATTCTACTTAGGGTCAGTGAAAGCAAGATCAGATGGGGTTAAGCAAAGCTCACTGAACCGTGCCCACATCAGTAGCGCCAATGGCCACAAACAACACATCACCAAACTTGGGGGAATCAATAACGACATAGTCTCGCGCGTTCTTTGTCAGGATGTTGACCCCACTCCTCAGCGCAATTGGATCGACTTGATAGTAATCGCCAGGCAAACTTCTAAAACTCTTGATCGTGCCTGATACCGGACTATGGTATCTATGATAGTCTTGTGGAGATAGTCGAAAACTGGCAACTGCTGCGGTTTTGAAATGCGCCCCAAGCTTGTTATCCATAACGAGATTTGTTATGTTAAACTCAGAACCCTTAATCCAAAGCTTCTTCGACTCGTCGACAGTGTCGTAAGTGACGACACGGGAATCGGCAACCATGGTCGCGCGCTTAGGGTTGTTGAACTCTTCAACAGGCCGTGCACTTTCCTTATGCTTGCGCACAAAGAAATCTTCGAATGTAGCATACTTTTCCGGATCGGTAGGCTCGAAGTCGTTCATGTTTATGCCGTAAAAGTCTATAAAGCCTTTGATTTTATTATGAGAAATTGGCTTGCCTTCCTCCACCCCAGCTTTCGTGTTTCTGTAATGCATCCATAGACGCATTGCGTGCGTTGTGTCGATCCAGTCCACTATCGGGTTGAAGAGGACGATAAGTTTGAGCTTTTTTAAGAGGGGTTCTTGTTCGTGTTCTAGCTTGCCGGTCTGCATGGTGTGAATGGTACATTCTGTGCCTGGCGAGTTCTTTGCCCACCTTGCGATTGAGTGAAGTCCAACCGACCTGGTGGTGCGCTAACTGTTGGAAAGATGTCAGTTATTTCAAGCGCATGTGCAAACCAACCGTTCACTCACTAGATGCAACCACATCAAGATCCAATCAAGGACCGCGTGCACTAACTTGATCATGCTAATAGTGCATCTGCAAAATGGTAGCATGTCGAAAGTTCAGGCGTGTTCAGATTATGTCGTAGATTAATTAGGTGTTTGCTAGAAGAAGCGACGTTAGCCAACACGACTTCTCTGATTTTCGTCGCGTGACGTCATTAATACGAAAATATCTTCACATGCAAGAGTCAACAGTACATATCTGGCAACGGACGCGATTATCGTTGTGGTTCATCATAAGAGCCTCAATTACACTTATCTATCTGCGAGTCGTTTTCTGGCTTCGTCCTTTGCCTTGACTTCCTCATCCGTCAACATCGACGTAGAAGCACGATGTCTCAAACAAAACCCCCTCAGCCTTTGTCAGACGATCTAGAAGACGTCGTCGTTCGCTCGATACGTTCGGTCCCAGTAACAGAGGAACACAAGTCCTCCTGTAATAACTCGCCGAACGTCACTGTCAAACATAGTGGCACCGCACGGGCAAATCTTGCGCCATCTATAGAATCTCCTCAGGGAACTACCAAGGACTGTGCGAAGAAACACCCCCATCAGACTGCCCTACAGCAACACTGCGATTTCTTCGATAGGGACAAAGACGGCATCATCTGGCCGCAGGACACTTTCTCCGGATTTCATCGCCTGGGTTTTGGCGTGGTATTATCGCTGCTTGCAGTCTTCATCATTCACGCCAACTTCTCCTACCCTACCCTACCGTCCTGGATTCCTGATCCCTCGTTCAGGATTTATATCGACCAAATTCATAGGGATAAGCATGGGTCTGATAGCAATACCTATGACCATGAAGGCCGCTTTGTACCGCAGAATTTTGAAGACATTTTCTCGAAGTATGCTGAAGGCAGAGATTACCTCACTCTCGAAGATGTGTGGAATCTTATGAAAGGACAACGATGTATCGCGGACCCTATAGGTTGGGGTGGAGCGTTCTTTGAATGGATAGCGACGTATCTGATGCTTTGGCCCGAAGATGGGAAAATGAAGAAGCAGGATATCCGAGGGATCTATGATGGTAGTATCTTTCCCATTATTGCTGCAAGACGTGCGAAGGCGGACTAAGAGAAGCGAAGGCGGAGGAAGACCTTCGCAGTATGAAGAAGAAATCTTTGACACTAGAAAGGATGAGTTGAAGTGCTGAGCAGCTTAAGGGGCCTTTCGTGGGTGCCTTGAACTCATCAAGTTCAGGGTCACGAGCGACATGTTGCTGATACGCGTGTCGCCCTACCAGGTGTACTATAGGGGAAACTTTATTTATTCTTTACAGGACACGAAATATGGTGAAGCTGTGCCTGACATGCGCTGGTGCTAACGAGATATCCATAATACTGCAACTAGGTTTTAACATCTTCCTCAAGTGGAGGCGGCGAGGTGCAATGGTGAACGCAGAGTGGCTAGTACTTCAAGTCCGTGGACAAGCTGCAGGCACAACGTAAAGAGCGGGAAAGACTAACATATCCTCGATGCTATCCTTATAAAATGAAACCAAAATAGGTGTAGAAAGTTTTCGGTCAATAATAACGTGCTCAGAGGGTACCGCTGAAGGTTTTCGACCATACCACGCCCTTCATCGAATTGGGCCGGCACACAGCACGGTAGTCCAGCCATCACCGCTGCACAGAACATTCCTACCCCATATATCCGTATCAGTCGACGACCGAGCGCATACAACGAGTTGCTAAGATAGAGGTTTCCATGGCCTCCCTATGCGTCTCATTGTAGCTACCCGATCGTTGTGATGTAAGCTAAGCATCATCGAGTAAGCGTGATGAATTACTACAGGATTACGGCTCTGCAACCTACCTGACTTTGTCCTTGCGCCTTTCGCTAATGGCGGCTGCCTTGTTGATGGCAGTACTCTGTCCTTGTGATGTTTGCTCCGCGGGAATTAAACCTTAGGTTGAAAATGCGTCCTTGTACCACTGCCTTCCCTATTTGCTGCATATTCCCAGTCAGACGGCAGCGCTTCTGATAGTGGGTACCCTGTCATGCTAGCAATCTCCCTCTGAAGCCGGCGACGATGACCGAGTTTGAAACCCAGACGGTTCATCTCTTTTTCATCAACGCTTACTAGCTGATTCCAGAACATGTAACCGTTCTCTTTTAGCACAGCCTTGTAGGCCTGAAGGTGCAGACGTTCAAGATGACTTTCTAAGTGACTATCCATTCGTAATGAGTACAGCAGATTTAGGGTGATTCAGAGATGAGCAAGTGAGGCGATGTCTATCTGACGTCTCTCTGTCCGAGCTATGACGTCATATACTGTGGCCTATGGTTTGCGCTGATCCTGCGCAAAGGGGGGGGGGGGGGGGGGGGGGGGCAAAAAAAAAAACCAAAAAAAAAAAAAAAGAAAAAGGAAAGGAAATTCAGAAAGGGAAAATTAATACAAAAATTATTTTTTTATAAA
>JAKLMB010000067.1:0-14451 GCA_022813625.1 Aaosphaeria pasadenensis | reverse complement strand
CCCCCCCCCCCCCCCCCCCCCCCCCCCCCCCCCCCCCCCCCCCCCCCCCCCCCCCCCCCCCCCCCCCCCCCCCCAAAGATAAAGCGGAAAAGAATAATTATGCAACTGTCGAGGAAATTCTGAAAGGGAATAGTATGTAATTAATTATGTTTTATTTAATGCATTATAACCAAGCTGAGTTGCTTGCGCCATTTTCTAAGATCATGTTCGCTCTACATGAAGAAACCTCGCTACCTAACAAATGCTAGAGGCAATGTGACCTTAAGCTTACAGAGTCATCTTATTTGTTTAATGCTCTAGGATTCCTGCTCCTAAAAGGTATATTCAATTAGTATAACCGGTGTCAACAGTTGAGATTTAGATAGTTGCAGCGAGGAAAACGGTAACAACAGGCGAAAGACTCTCGTAACGTTCCTATTAGACCTGAACAAAGTTAAGGAAACAGCCGAATAAACATTTATAGCATGTCAAGATTGCTTGAAACAGTGTGGGCAGAGTTGAGGTGCTTTCTCAGATGTTAGCGTTCCTTTATAGTAGTTGTTACAACCGGGTGAGCATTAGCTTGTTGGAACTCCATGATGAAGCTAAGTGGTATCCCTTCAATTCATTCAGCAATGATGAATGGGCCCATTTCGGAATCGTGGTTGTCGGCAGTCATGCCAAAAGCTATGATTTGCGGATCCGGAACGCGGATTCTTTCTTTGAACAACCTCATGACAGCAACCTCTCGCCAATCTTTTCTTCAGCGTGGATAACGTTACTAGCGGTAGGGAATCAAACCGTCAACGCTGTGCCATCATGAAATGCAATCGGCGGGTCGACGTACGCCGCCTTGCGAGGTTGTAGCCAGCTCACGCCAGGTGATGAAGGAGCCAAAGAATGTCCCGTCCGAAAAAGGTATGTGTCGCCAGGGCCGCTCGCGGAGCGTGAAGATCAGACAATCCACAGATCCCATAAGCGTAACGCAGATTGTGCTTATGAAGCTAAGCCAGTAGAGGGGATTAATGGCCCAACGGTCTTGGTAGGTCATGCAGTGGTTCACAAACGGTACCGACCACATTAGAGTGTACATTAACGGATAAATAAAAATCAGGCGCAACTGCTTGTGGATCCGTGCTCTTTTCTGTACCATTCGGCGCTGAACGGTGATGTTTGGGCATTCAGAAAGGGGAGACGCGTTTCCAGAATTGGTAGGCGGAGGATAATCCTCTATGTCTGGTTGCAAGGAGAGGCAGACTTTGGACTTGACAATGCTGCTGCGTATGGGGATGGGTAAGAGGGGAGCTTCGCTATTGTGGGGACCTGTGGGGGATTGGACGGAGGCTGAGCGTGAGCCGTGTTGGAGAGCGTCTAGAAGGGAAACCGTGGTCTCGTTTAGGGAGGCGGCTTGACAAGCTCGGCATGAGGCCGCGGTGTTGTGTACCACCGAAGAGGCTCTCGTCTCGGTGGGAGCAAATGGCATCTCTGGTTGGTGTGTGTTAGATGGCTCTCCGATGATCCCTTCTTCCATCTCGGCAGCTGAGAGCCTCGGAGTGATCGTCGACACCAAGGGTTTGACACCTTCACTGAGATTGGAGATAGCACGGAATTCAAAGCCTACGTGAGCGTAGATCGCAACGGCTAAGCTAAGGATCACGATAGCAATTAAGTATCGTGGAATCCATGTTAAAGCCAGGCGATACCAGAAGGGCCGAAGTGGAAGCGAACAAAATGCTCCTTGGGACATGTAGCCCCACTGAGGGTTGATGAAGGCTAGTCCAGCCATCATTCCCGGGATGAGGAATGCTCCAGTGTAGACATATGTTCGGTACGGATAAAGACCCTCGCTGCCGGATACATTGGGTGTTTGGAAGACATGGATGGCACTGTGCACTGCCATGACAAGCACAGAGTAGTCTGGCCATAGTCAGCAACAAGCCAAGTAGGCATCATATCGTTCTACTGACCACTTGTCTCTGCACCGTATTGGACGAGAAAACCACTTGCTTGACACAACGAGGACTGCGTAGGGACGGTGCCTCTTGCTATCGAGGTAACAGCGAATACAAACAGCCATGTCGCCTTCATTGCATCGCCGAAGATCAGAAACATGATCAGTCTGCACAGTCGTCAGTACCCAATCCTCCGGTGTAACTCAAAGGCATACCTATGGCGAAACCGTTTCTCCATCCGACAAAACCAATAAATGGCAATGAAGGAGGCTGTCATTGAGACGGCTGTACATGCAGCCGCTGCTACCTGCACGTTGAACGTCTTTCTCTCATCGAAAAGCTTGGAGGTACTAAGGCCGTCTTGCATCGTCACACGAGGTGAGCAGAAGGGTTAGGGCAACCAAAATAATCAAAGCGATGAGAGCAAAAGGTTCGACTCCATGAGCGATTGTCGCCTAATAACTCATTTGAAGATGTTCCTACATCAGCAGAATGTGCGGTTAGGATAATCCGATGTCTCAGATGCAAATTGCAGCAGACTGGATTTTGAGTAGTCGAATCCGGCATGCTATATATGTAGCGTTGCGATGCTGAAAACGTTCCAAGGGATGGTGGACAGTATCTGCGGATATCCAACCAGTCAGTAGCAATCCTCAGTGAGACAAGCACGGGTAACCCTTCTACGAGGTATCTCACAAAGTCGTAGGGGGACGGTATAAAGAATGGAATTGTCAAGGTCCAGGTCTGAATCATGTGTAATTGTTGTCGTCTACCTCCTCCGCCAAGTATGGTCGAGAACGACGTTCATATGCTGGAATCGTCGCTATTTTCATTTGCTTAGACGTTGCTTGTGAAAGATTTTCTGGATTGAAACCTAACCGCTTCCGACGCACACTATAGCTACAATGCCTGTCGAGAAAGAAGAGGTATGAGACGCAAGCGGCTTTCCCCAGGGGGTAAGACAAATGCATCAGCGGATAATGGAGACTCCAGGACCATCATTCGCTGCTCGATCTATATTCGGATGCGAATACCTAGATCAGACGTGGAGCACGGTGTGCAGAGAAGTCCGCTGACACTCAGTAAAGAGCTTCTGCCAGAACGATGAAACTGACCACCCCCTCCAGCTTCCGCCTCGCGTCTAAGGAAGCTCCGTACACCGAGATTTAGGGCCTTGACGCTGAGGACATCTACTCTTGTAAGCTAGCCGCGGTCGAGGGGACTTTTGCGGCGACCGTCCATCTCCTACAGATGGTTGTTACAGACTTTACGAAGCACACGTAGTGAGGTCGACCGTGTCATCTGACGAAGGCGGCCTGTATCGCCACTGGTAGCCGCATCTTGGTGAGCGCTCTCGAGAGCTTGGGACTGGTAAAGTAGGTCGGCTTGCTCGAGGGGTTTCAGAGGAATAGCATCAGTTAAGAACTTGGTGAGACTGGAGTTCGGCCCCGGTGTAAAAGTTAGCCCTATGGAGTGCACTGCGACCACGAGAGGTACGCTACCCACCGATTCTGTTTCGCGCCTCCCCATTAGAAAGCAGGCCGATTAGGCCGCAAGCATTGCCGATAGTATGTTTGTACCAGATGACCTCTTCATTGGGGCCGTCACCCTCATACTCCTGTTTCTGTGTCTTCCTGAATGCGGAAACTCGCATGTCTCGGAGACCGGGAATATAAGCAGCAGCGCATAGGTGGGATGAGGGACAAAGCCGAGCAGTTCCAGCTCGTCTATGCTGCAAACATCGTGGAATTCTGATCTCTCAGAACAGGACCCACTCCAGGGACCAGACTGAGCCGCATGGCTAGCTAGCCTCAACCAAAGATGAGCATGTAATAACTGCGAAAGCGGAGAATGGACTTGACACAATATTCTGTCATATCCTGAAAGTCACATCTCCTCGCAGAATGACATCCTCTCAGCGAACCACATTCTTCACGGAGCTGTCCTCCCCTCCTTCCCGAAGCTCCCTATTCGGTAACGGTGGGGTTGAGTTTCGGAGGAGGATTTTGCAGGCACTTGAGGCTGCTTCCGTCGCGGTCAGACAAGGTGTTGGGCATTCGAAGCGACAGTGGAAAGAGGAGCGGCTGAAGTTCGATTGTTGTGTCAATGTTTACGGATGCACATGTGATGACGGATCTAGGCTGATCGTCGCCCACATACTGCTTCGCTGCCAGATCTACAGGGGCCTCCCGGCAATCAGGTATTCGGCGACTTTCCAGGACGATACAACCCCCGGGCTATCCTGAACAAGCCACAGCTAGCCACTAAAGCTATCGAGTTCATAGAACGGGCGCAGATCCTTGGGCAAGTGGGATTGGAGACGCGTGAACGACGGCCGAGTGCTGGGGGGAGACTGGAGGTATCGCGGTTGCAAATAAGGGGCAGACGTCTCTACGAACCTAACACACTGTACACAGTTAGTAGAACTAGTATCTAGATGAGCTCGGCAAAGCATATGTAGATAGTGGTTGAGGGAAAACAGCAGGCCGCTGGGGACAGATGGCTCTTGACAACAGGGGTGACGTTGGGGAGGCGCGGATGAACGTCTGCGCCGCGTCTGCTGTCTGCCAAGCCAGCCAAACCAGGCATAGCGACGGAATAATCGCGGCTGAAACCAAGTAACGTTAGGATCATATCAACCAATCAATAATTATTGACGATCCATCTGCTGCTCTTTCAAGCATTCGCGAACCCAACCAGTGGATAAACGACCTCAACAACAAGGTAGAGAACAACATCTATTGACTAAATCATAGGGTTGGTGGCTCCGACTAAACGAAACGAACAGTGCAATAAAACACATTAAGCGAACGTTTTGCCTGCTTGAAGTTGATCGAAAGCACAAGCTATAAAATGATTCTTGTGTTCCTTGAGAAAATTAAGACGCGGTATCCATCACCAAACATTTCCAAAGCTATATCATCATCTGAGACGCTTGTACTGCCCTTAGGAGCAAACAGTACGATGCCAATATAAAAGAGACGCTCCTTGTAATTTAGGAATGTCTGTTCTTTCCACTTAACAACAAAGCTGAAAACAGAAGGCATAATGTATTAAACAGGCAGGGCATTGTTCTTAATGTGCAGTCTATATCGTGTCTCTATAAGGCTGCAGACTTAAGTACCCTACACGCTTCTAGCACGGCTTGTATCTTACAAGTCAATTTACCTCTCAACAACAGCAGTATAGGAAAGCTTTCATGTATAGATCCTTACCCTAAAGTATCTCCATACATTATTAATTAAGCTACAGAAACTATACAGGCTCTTAACGCCTTTAGCAAAGCTAGTTGATGCACTAAAAGTATAAGTATGCAGTATTTATCTTGAGTTATATTAATTAACAGATTGCTCTCACGCCCCTAAGTTGTCTAGAAAATCTAGCAATACATCAAAACCCACAACCTTCAAGATCCGACGGACGAACGATACATCCAATGCAATGAGGTCATGCAGGCAGTGTTCGATACGGAGGGAATCCATATGTTCACCATGAACAAGGTGCTCAGCAACAATCTGCAGCCGGAAGATCAAGCTATGTGGGGGCAAAAACAAGTAGAGACAATGGAAACCTCAGCTGGAGTAAAGGCTGAGGTTGATGATTCTATTCGAAGTAAGCTAGAACCGTTTCCTTGCTGGTCCTCCCACTAACTTTCTCCTCTCTATCTGCTTAGTTCGCATCTGCTGATAAACCGCCGCAGGGAGTACCGCTCGCCGTGTTTGGTAACCGCCGTTCTTGACTAAAATATGCTGGTGATTTCATTATAGGTGGCGGATAGTGCTTGCGCTTGAAGGATTAGAATTTATTAGGTTGTGGAAGTAAACGTGCTTACCAAAGTTTCTTGGTTTGGAGGTGACCAAGGTTGTTCTCCCTCATCTAAAGAGGCGAACCCTTGGAATTTACCATTGCGATTTGCTAGGAAATAGATTTTTGTATCGTATTCTAGTGATAATTTGGTAAACTTTTTCCCGAGAGTTTTTAACAGCTTATGGTAATTGTTGTTTGCGGCCCTTCTTGCCTTTGATTGCGCCTTTACAATTGTAGGGGACATGTCTGCGGTGCAAAATGGTTTTGACGTCTAGACGGAAACAATTCACTTTAAATGAAGGGTAATACCGTCTACGGTACTCAAAAGATACTTCTTGGTGGTTCAGATGGGTACTTTCTGTACCTGAACTTCAGTATCCTAGTTTTGCTATTGAATTTTTAGAGCGGGTTGCATGGAATGTGTACACAGCGAGGCCTCTGTAGTATTGACGTTTGAATCGGATGGTTATCTAATGCGCCTTTGTCCGCTCGACAGCATCTTATTGTAGGAATAGATAGAAGGCAGGGTACAGACAGGATACAAGACACCAGAAGTAGAACTCGACGCTTAAATACAAGTCACTTATGTAATCTTGGCAGAGTCATTCTGTTCTAGAATATGGCTGATCCCACTGCGGCCCTTGCTCGGTGCTTAAGTAGACGTCACCGCGTAGACTGAGTGCGCCTAGATGCAGACCCCAAGCAAAGCTACGGGCCGGGGATCGATGCTTGCCTCACATACACAGTGAATGCAAGCGTTGTAACGTCACGGTTGCTGATGCAGCCCAATCGCTGCACGGTCAAGCAACTCCTCAGACTCTTCGATGTTAGCCGCTAATCTCAACACCTGGCTTGCGCACGTTACCGTTCACGGTGAGATTGAATAGAGCAAGGCTACGGCATCTTGTAAGATCTGACTGGAAACAGTCTTAACCTGAGACGGTATGATAGATGTAAATGCTAGGAACAATGTAAGACCGATCTATCAAGCAATCGAGTTCCAACCCAGTTGTTTTGAAACTAAATCATCGGCGCATCTCTATTTACACTTTACTTTATTCACGTGTCATCTCTCGCCTATCACAAGCTCATTGTTGACTACACATGGTTTTCGTTGAAAGAGGGAGGATGGGCCGTGTGGCAGCTTTAGCAACGATAGTTATCCAACCAGTAAATATATAGCGTGCTGGATGGCCAACCGCGTAGCACATGTCGTATCCAGAACTATAGGGCGAGGTTAAGATAGCCGAAAGCGCAATAGTAGTAGCACTACATCATGTAATAACAAACAGATGCTTCATGAAAAACATACATACAGTGGGTAATAAACCGGGTTGGACGGCCCAAATAGGCAGAGCTGGGCTAAGACTCGCAGGAACGATGGAATCAAAATCGCGGTAAAAACCCAATCGATAGATACACCTATTGCATTGTTATACTCTTTCCTCATATTGGTGCACTCACATGAATGGTGCAGATCAGGACCGAGGTTGCTGCGGAGAACGCTGATTGGTTAACTTTGCTAGAATGCCAAGCTAGACGTGTTGCCTAGCTACGCGCATCGCCTATCTTGGGCATCAAACAAACAAAGCCACTATCAACCCTACGTGCACCATGGCCGACGAGTCCCCAGACTACTACAAACGGCTTTACTTGGAAGAACAATGTAAACGGAGAGAAGAACAGCGCAGGCGCGAAGAGGAACAACGCAGGCGCGAAGAGGAACAACGCAGACGCGAAGCGGCGGAGCTGGCGCAAGAGAAAGCCGAAGAGAAAACGCGCAAGACAACTCTGCCTGAGTTCCTAGACGCCTGCCATGTTCACTTGCACTCTGGCCTTGCCATCCAGACTGATGATACTCTATCTACGCGAGGCGATCCCGCGAATGCAAAGAACAAGCTTCGACCTGAAGCCATTATCTATTGGGCAGATTTTCCAGAGCGACAGGCGAAGATTTGGGACAGTCTTATGAAGTCGACGTTTGTCTCGGAGCGAACGTTTACATCATTACACACGATACAAGAGTCTGGCGAAACGGTCCGACGAAGAATGATGGCATCGGAGCTGGACCTCCACGTATTTTCGCGCACCACCGTCGAGAACCAAGTGTCGGAGGCGGTTCATGAAATGTATCGAAGCCCGGAGCTACGACGTGCATTCCAGCTCCAGGGATCTATAACGTTTGAGAACCATTCTAACACACTCAGCCCCGACTCCCATATCGACCAAGACATGGAACGCTTGACGATCTCGAAGCCTCGGCGACGATCGCCGCGTTTACAGGCGGTTAAGGCCAAAGAAGCGGCCGTAGCTTCACACCAATCTGCCGCAGCTGCCCCTACACGTGCATCACGCCCTCGTGCAGACCAATTCTGTGTCTACAACGCCAGTACAGAGGACACCGAGATTCGCAAGCCAGCCTTCGCCATAGAATACAAGGCGCCGCACAAGCTGCCGCTCAGCTATATATACGAGGGCTTGGAAGAAGACATAAACCTTGAGGAGGTGATCCAATGCGAGAACAATAGCCCACGAGACCGCTTCCGCCAACTCGTTGCTGCTGTTATCACACAAGCTTTCTCTTACATGGTAGCTTTGGGGGTGGAATTTGGTTGCGTCTGTACTGGCGAAGCCTATATTTTCCTACGCGTGCCCGAGGATCCTACAATGGTGCAATACTACCTCTCCGTTCCCAAAGGCGATGTTGGGGAAACTACCGGATGGAAGACAGGCTCGGACAACGCAAATCGCCTACACCTGACGGCCATCGGGCAGATGCTTGCCTTTACGTTACAGGCTCTAAAAGCACCTCTCCGAAGCCAAGGTTGGCGGGCCCAAGCTTTGGCCCAGTTGAATAGCTGGGAAGTTGTCTTCGAGGACGTCTTCGACAATATTCCCGAAGGAGATGCGATATCGTCCGAGTACCGACCACCACGCCATGACGGCTTCCTCCGCATGTCACCGATCAAGCTTCGAAAGAGGCCTACACCAACGCAATCACCCAGCTGCCTGCTGTCACATGACCAGCACGAAAGTACGGACGAAGGATCAGAGCCAGATACTCCTAGCCGCCACCAACAGGTAGCTCGGCCCCTCAGTCGGATGGGGAGGATCGAGAAGGGCGCGGACCGCACTGCCTCTCAGACTGGCCGAGGAATACAGAAGGGGTCGTATTGTACCCAGAAATGCCTTCTTGGCTTGGTACGAGGAGGTCTGCTTGACCCGTCCTGTCCGAATGCGCAAAGCCATGTTGGTCGTCTAAGTTCGGACCGCCAGAGAAAGCATCATCCAATTGATTCGCAAGCCTTCTGTACTCGTATTCGTCGACAACTCTCGGAAGATCTGGACGTCGACTGCTATCCCGAGGGCGCTTATGGGGCATGCGGTGCTCTGTTCCGGGTTAGGCTGAGGTCGCATGGATATACCGTAGCAGCGAAAACCATTCCTATCGAGAGCGTCCGTCGTCTCGAAAGAGAGGCGGCTTTTTACCAACAGCTCCGGCGTATTCAAGGCATCACAATACCAGTTCATCTAGGAAACATCGATTTAGATGTGCCCTACTTTTGGCACGGCATACAGCTTGTCCATATGATGTTCCTCAGCTTTGGGGGGAATCCTCTGTCCCAACACGACATCACGGGGAGCGGCGCTTCCATTACGCAGCAGAAGGCTGACGCAGAGCGAGCCTTTCGTGAGAATGGCGTTCTGCATGAGGACCTTGCCCAACGCAACATTCTGTGGAACGAGGAGAACAAGAGAATCATGATCATCGACTTCGAGCGGGCGAAGGTTATCAGACCACGTACTGCATTGGGTTCCATCTCAGTGAACCGGAAACGAACCTGGGAATCGATTGATGATGAGCCGCCCAAGCAGGCATGGGCGGTGCAGTGCGCGGCAAAGGTGGCAGTCGGTTTCTGAACAACGAGGCCCGTTGACAGCCTCGCCGTGAAGGAAGTGAATGGAAACCTCGAGTCGCGCGAGTCGAAGAGACGCACTGCGCTGTGTTAGAGCCTGAGCTTGGGAAGAGCTTCACTGTAATCAATACGTGGGTAACATACCAAGGAATAGCACGACTTTACTTCACAGCGCGACATGTCTACTACTAGGAATGGGGTTGCTGTAGTGTAGGTACCGTAGCCATACGTGCACCAGACAAGTCCGCTATAAATCACCAATAGCCACTGCTTAGCAAACACAGTGCCTATCCAGCTATACATGCATGTATTCTTTATGATCCTTATCGTTCGCACATACAACAAGCGCTTTCGCTGCGTGGAATCAGCGGGATTTTCATCCAGCATGCACCTGACGTCGGTCTTCGTCACTCTCGATATCGTCGTCATGCACCACAAAATCACAAGTGTGTACGAAGACTTTGTCAAGTCCATTTGTGTTTCCCTTGCCAGTTCCTACGTCTGGTCGGCTGGGAATGGCCGGTATGATGATGGATTCAAGTAACGCCTGGGCGGTCGATACTGGGATGTCAGTGTTCTGTTGCATCTAATACAGCAGAAGCTGCTTCTCTGTCTGAGCAAGTGCTACTTTCTGCCTCTGTATATCAAGGAGCTTATTATCTACTTCTTGCTAGACTATTTAAATCTTATTCTCTATTATTTTAACATGTTTATCTACGCGATTGTATATATGCTGCAAAGCAAGTACACTTTTGTTATCTTGTAAGACCTTAGTCAGCTGGCGTGCAGAATAAATTAAATTTATAAGTTCTTTTAGAGTAAGGTTTAGGCGATGTACTGCTATATGGCGTAACTGCGTAACTGCTAGGGCAATCTCCTTAAGCAAGGTTTGTGCTTCAGCATTTATACAACAGCGTGCATGCCTCCTAAGAATGCGTAACTACTCTATTAGCTCTCCCGCGGCTGCACAATCCTACCCATTTTCTTCAAGCACGAAGGGAAGCCGTTTCTTAACAAAGCTAAAGCAGGACTATTTAAGGACTTGTTGAACTTTTGGCAAGATGCGATGCTAGACTTTATAAGGAAGTCGAATAGGCTGTGCAGTAAGGACGGCGTGTTCTGTCTCTCCGCTCCTAGCTATTAGATCTGCTACAGATAAGTTAATGCAGCATTACGTTACTTAGAGCTTAGCGTACTTAAAGGGGTATAGCAATGTTGATGTTTCTGTCTATTATTTACCTCCTCGCGACCTATCAGCCCTTTAAGCAAACAATTTCCTTCTCCTTGTGCTTCAGTTAAATTATATAGCGCATTCACTTGCTCCTCTAAGCCAGCCTGCTGCAGTTCTAGCTGATAGAGGCTTAGAAACTTCTTTCTTGCTTGCACTTCAGAGACAAAAACCACGTCTCTAAAAAGATCTTTAAGAATGTGGACAACCTGGTGAATTATACAGCCGCCAACACAATATTTAATAGATAACTAATCTTGCAGGACAAAACAGTTTATATCTACTCTCTTCTATATTTAAGGTTTCTTCCTAGTTTAGGTATTGCAGTAGGCTAAGAATACTGATTGCCGCTCTGCGCCGGTAGCTTTTAATCTAGAATTCGATTTCGACTTCGGCTTTAATTTCGTTTTCATCCTCACTTAAATCAGAAGCGAGCACTTATATCGCCGTGTTAGGACCCTTTTTAAAGTGAAGGAAGCTGAGTGACGGCGTTCTTGAGTCTGGGGAAGCAGCAAATAAACAACCCTGAAGACGGTATCGCTCCACGATTAGCGTGTGTCTTACGTCATCGCCAAGTAATCGTAATAGTCCACGCGGGAAGGGATATGGACGGAAGCTTGGCGAAGCGGCTACTTCCCAAATGGTTTAACCCCAGCCCCCGCCTTGCCGAGCTCTCCAGTTCCACAGCTGGAAGAGCGTTATACAGAGGGGACGGGGGATGAGAGATGAGACTTTTGTTTCTCGAGTGATCAGTTCCGGGTGCCAGCTACATAACTTAGAGGGAGGATCATTACACCTACAATCCGTAGAAGTCTCGTTCGATCAAAGAAGTGTAAGTGAAATGGGGCATAGTCGAATAGTATAACTCATTATGTATTGATCTAACTATCGAAAAAAGTGAAGCTGCTTGCATAAATACTCACTGGATACGCGATTGCGCAAGGACTCTCCACACGTAGTACTCCCGGATAAAAGCCTGATGGCCGCTGTCATAGGTACCTCATCCATCAGCTCTGGTTTTATAATCTGTAAAGCGCCCCCAAACCATTGTGCCTCGGCCTGATTGAGCCTATTTATACTTTACAATGTTAGATGGAATGAGAATTAAGAGGCCTACATACTTACTCATAAGGATTAATTGGATTGCGTAGCTTTTTGCTACCTAGATGGCTTAGATTTAATGCTGGGCTGAAAGTTTCTTGCCCAGAGAATAAAAGCAATATCTCTGCGTTTAGACGTTTCTGGCCCTGGTGGACATTAATGGATTGTCTTGCCTACGTTGAGATAAGCTGTCATTTGATGCTTCACTTCGTGCTCTTCCCTCCGGTAGGTATGGTACATATCCCGAACAAGTGCTAGCTTTACCATATCGCAGGCTCTTTGGTCCCGTTCTCTTGGGGTCAAGATTGAAAAGACGTGCGCAATTTGATCAGTCTCGGGGATTGGGGGTAATTTACTAATATCTCTCTTGTATGTTTCAGTATTACGATGGGCAAACTTTGATTCCGCCGCTCTGCCCGACCAATCCCTTTCCTCTCCGCCCGGAACTCTACTGTATATAAGTGGGTTTGGTAGTAACAATTGAATATATCGAGCTCTTGCAATTTGAATATGGCTTATGCCTTTCTCGTTATCCAAAAGGTTGTGGATGTGTACTAATCGGGCGACTCCAGGCTCGGATTCCTAAACTGTATTCAGCGTTCTGCGACTACTGCTTGGAGCGAATGGAGAACAGTCTTAGATCCGACTGCATATATGCACTGAAGCATACGTAGGTATCTCTTCTGAGAGATAGTAGAAGGCACGACTGCGAGCGCTCTTTCGGCTCTTTCTAGGGCCTCATGACCAATGTCCTTGATAGCCAGTTGGACACGCCATGTGCGCGGCGAGTGGGCACTCAAAAGTCACAAAAGCCGAAGATAGTGCAGAGTTACCCTCAAGATTTGCGCAGTGATGTTGTATCTGTGAAGTGATTGTGGCAAGCTCTCTGTGACACGAAAACCTATCTTGACTGTCGCCGCGCAGTCCCCTTCATGAACCAGGAAGAAGACCTGCGCGCTTGCGGTCGCTCAGACGTGCCGATCGCATGAGTACTGAGTTCTTTCTGGATGGACTCAGTGTAGAAATGTTCCAGCGTATAAAGTAAGCGATTGCGGTCTTCTACCAATTGAAGTAGTGGTTAAAAGTCTCAGTTGAACGATATCCTACAGATGTTTCCTAGAAAGCAATCTAATTGAGCAGCAAGGCGTTCTTAGGTCCTCTAACCTTAGGGGATAGAGTCTATGAGTATCGTTGATTAACACTGAGTGTGAAACTGCTGTCGTGTCTTAATATAATAAGTAAGTTCGCGCTAGATTATAATGCAGACATAGCTAATGAAGAAATACGCTTGCCACTAGATAAGCCTAGTAGCAATTGCAGTTTTCTAAACCAACATTAGACTATCCAAGAGTGTCGAGTCCAGTCACACTAGATCCCACCGCCTTTCCGTAGTAGTAGTTAAGGGGTACAAGAATAGGAGTAATCAAGAGCATAGCAGGTGCGAAAGTGAGGAGTATGGTCCGTATATAGCGACAGAACAGATATCGATCAAAGGTCTCACTGCCGTAACGGGAGTGAATAACGTCAGAAAATATCGGAATCTTCACAGCGGACGTCTCTAGTGCAGCCAGCATATCTCTAGGACTATTGGTCGTCAGATTGCTCAGTCAGTATTTCAGCTAACCTACTAGATATCAGGCAATTTCGTGCATAACCCGAGAAAGATAGCAGCCTGGACGAGGAAGATGAATGCAGATGTGGAGATTGTTGCAATAAACAAACTCAAAGAAACGCCGCGAAGCTATTGGGCTTTGGCAAATGAAGCGTAGAATGAGGGATCCATTACGAGGTATACCGTTGGGTGTTGGTGGTCGGTAACTGCAATGTAAATAACATGATCCAAGCTCATAGCTTTCGTGCAAGATGACGAAACAAGTCTCCAAGACACAGACAGCAGAACCCCAAAACCTGGAACGCTAGTCGAGCACAACAAAATAATTCTGTTGTGCTTGACTAGCGTTGCAGATAGCGTTCCCTAAACAGGTTGGGGGGGGATCTACCAACAAACTACCCTGTCATGTCTATCTCTGGGCTGCAATTGCTATAAACACTTCGTGGTGTTTCCCCAGCTTCTACCTCAGAGCGTTTCGAGCTAAAGTCCTCTGACCTTCTGTCGTCAACATGGCAGCCCAGGGAACAATAGCGACGGTGCTGACGTTAGTCAAGGTACCACAGTGTACCAATCTCGATCTTCTGAGATTCACAAGCAATTTCTGGAGCATACAGCTCTACATTTCCACGTCCGAAGTTAAATGTGAAATATGTGTATTTTGAGAACTTCTTTAGCTTTAAATTGCGAAAACAGTTCTTTAAGAAATTGGCAAGCAAGGTCTTGATGCGACACATTGCTACATTGGGTTTGCTTTACATGACCTTTTAGAAGGCAGATACTCCATGACGGCAATCGCGACTGAATAAGCTTGTTACCGTTTGGCATTTTCGTTATAATCAGTTAAAAAAGTGGCGC
>JAKLMB010000066.1:0-15863 GCA_022813625.1 Aaosphaeria pasadenensis | reverse complement strand
GGGGTGTACAGTAGGTACATACATGTACGTGCGTTTGTGTGTGTGCTTGAGTGCATGTGTGTGTGTGTGTGTGTGAGGGTGCGAGTCGGACACCTTCATTCTGCTTGTGCTTTGCTGCAGCGTCTCTTACCCTCCCTCGGGCCATTAACGATTATTATTGAGAGCGTGAGCGGACCATCAATTATTAACTGGGGAATTCTCTTCACTCACTACATCCCCCATTCTCATCCCACTTACTCACTTACTCCTACACACTACAAGATTCAACCTACACCGACCATCCTCGTTCCATCTCACCCTCGAGCCATTGTGGAATTCTTGCTTGGGAAGAATTCAGACAAAAAGTATCCACTTCGCCCCTCGCCCCTCACGGCCTCGCCCCAAGACATCGACCACCACCATCCAGTCGTCGTGCCAGTCCAGTCCAGTCCAGTCCAGTCCCTTTCTCCCCTTCCCTCGTGCGCTTTCAACCCCCACCGACTCTTTTCTTTGCTCCGCCAGTAGTCGGTCGTCGGTCGTTGGTCGTACCATCTGTGCTGCCCGCATCTTCCATCTGCAAAACCCTCACCACCCTGTACCTCTCTTTTCCCTCTGTCTCTGTACATTGCCTAGCACGGGCGAAGCACGAGGTTCTGCCGTCGCCGCACGCCACCCTCCCGCAGAAAAAAAGAGAGAACCGAATCCTTTCTCTGGTGCTTGTCTGCACCCAGTGAATGGCCGCCTTTCGCCTGCTTGTTAGAGGAAACTAGGTGTTACCATGTGCTGTAGGCACCTCGAACGATCCACCACCGCAATTATCAGCAACCAGCAACCGGCAACCAGCAAGTTCAACCGGCAGCATTCCGGTAGTCTAGTAGTGTAGGACGACCACCGGCAACGTTGGGCCAAAGTTCTCACCAGGGAGACACGACAGACAGACGAACGAACCAAGTGCTGAACCATCCATCGAGCGAACTATTTGTCGGTACTAGGATCCACCGAACGAACGATAGAAGGTTGTGCAGAACGTTCGCAACATATAATAGCTATTATCTACCTTGCCTTGCGTACCCAGAGTGGAGCCGAATAGTAGAGTACGGTGAACGTCGTTGGTTGAAAGTTTGAAGGTACGTATGGTTTCTTTTTTTCAGCTTTCAGCTCTCGGTGGGCCTCCCCGAGCAGCGGGAGCAGAAGCAGCAGAAGCAGCAGCAGCAGCAGCAGCAGCAAGACCCAGCCCTACGCAGGCTGTGCCTTATGCCCGCCCTATGCCCTACCCATTCCTATTCCCTATACACTGTCACCCTACCCCATAAACAACATCAACCACCACCACAACACTACTGTGTACGGCGTACGCCATACAAGGTATACACTACACACTACACCGTATTCTTCCCCTCATCTACCCATTCTACCTAAACGCAAGGCGAGGCGAGGCAAGACAAGGCGACACCAGAACAGAAAACGCAAAGCACAAGGCAACGCACCATACACTACACACTACACACTACACACTACTCCGTACACTACTACCTACACTACACACTACACATGCACCTGGCAGGCTGGGCCGCACATTCTTTCATTCCTTCTTTTCTCACTAGGAGAAGTAGCAGAAGTTTCTACTACTCTTCCTTACCGTTCCTATCCCCCCGTTCCTGCCCTTCCCTGCCTGTCCCTGCCCTGTCCTGCCCTGCCTTATGGCGTATGCCCACCCTAACTCTACCCTACACCCTAATCCTTTAGCCTGCCCTGTCCTGTCCTAACCCTTCCCTTCCCTGTCACTGTCACTGCCCTACTCTACCCTAGGTACTCTACCCTACCGTTCTACGCCTACCAACTATTTTTTTCCAACCCCCAAATCCTCTCCCATCCCATCCTATCCTACCTTACCCTACCTTACCCTACCCTACCCTACCTTACCCTACCCTACCCTACCCTACCCTAAACTACTCTTCTCCCCTCTTCCCTAATCCCTCCCACCCCCGATCACCCTCAACAATGCTGCCACCGCTTGTTCGTTCACCACCATGATACGGCTCGCCTTCGGTGCGCATTGCTTCTAACTAGAGCTTCCTCGTGAGCTCGGGTCACACTTACATTTCGCCGTCGCCTTGGTGTGCTCTCTTCACCTCGCCCCAGTTGCCTCCCTACCCTTCACCTGTTCACCTCTTCTCCCGTTTCATCCCATCTCCTGTTCTTCCCGTCGCTCGTTACATACTCCTTTCGGCTTCCCCGTGGTCATTATCGACAACGTGGTTGTCGTCACCTGGGAGTGGGCATGGTCATTGCATGCATGCTTGCTTGCTAGCTAACATCATTCCTCTCTACGGAGTACACTTCCAAGACCTGACCTATTCTCAGCATCACCCCAGCTGGCTTTCGTCAGTCTAAACTCGCATACACTCTCCACTCGGCTTGGACCCTCTGCCATTCAACTCTACTTGCCACTTCGGGCTCTCTGACATTTATTGGTACGAGCCTCATCTCCCTGAGGCTCCCTAGTGGCGAGTCAAATCCCTGCTTGCGCTTCTCACCGTCGTTGCCATGACTATGCCGCCCACCAGCTCAACACCGTCGATACGAATATATGATTCCGGCCCATTGCACCTCCACCCGCTCGCACATCACCACCGCTCTTCCCTGCCCTCCTACTCGACCTCCTCCGCCGCCATGGCCATCCCTCGTGCTCGCGAAGAGGTGCCTCCACCCTTGCCTCCTCCCCGTTACATCGATGACCTCAATGAAGGCCAAGATCCTGGTTGGAAATGGGGCAACAGGAACAACAGCTCCATTGGCGGATCGGCTAGCGTCAAGGATGGCTCTAGCCTCCGGGGTGGTGCTTCCGTGGGGATAACTGCACACAGAGCGCGAGAG
Organism: Aaosphaeria pasadenensis; assembly: GCA_022813625.1. Taxonomy (NCBI): domain Eukaryota; kingdom Fungi; phylum Ascomycota; class Dothideomycetes; order Pleosporales; genus Aaosphaeria; species Aaosphaeria pasadenensis. Next base: position 13,007 of record JAKLMB010000066.1, on the reverse strand, counting down.
CTTTCCATCTCACGGTCACCCGACGACATGGGCTCTCCAGAGAGTGAAGATGACTACAAGAATCCTGCCAATGGCAGCGGCAACGATGCCGGGAAGCATCGGCCATCCCTCGCAGATCACAGGTACGTTCTCGCACATGTGGGGCACGGGAGGAAAAAAACCACCCCCAACGCGTGGAACCTCGAATGTCTTGTTTACTCGTCCATGTCAACCGATTGTCCTTTCCACTTGGGCGTCTACGCTCGACACGCCTCTAGCAACTTGCTCTTCTCCAATCCTCATGTACATGTACTAATCCGATGGACCGTAGATTCTCTAGTGAACGGCAGCTTGGCCAGAAAGCTCTACAGAGCTCGTCGCAAGCCTATGATAAACAACTCCTCTCCAAGATCGGCGGGCCAAACACACCGAACACGCCTACCCGTACTACGGCGCCTCCTCTGCTCTCGGTCAGCGCGCAAGAGACAGGCACTACTGCCTTCAGTAAGCTCAATGGCCAACTGAAGCCTCTGTCAGTCCCCGACCGATTGAACCCCTCACTCGATTCGCCCATATCCACCTCAAGATGGCCGCCTTCGGGCGCAATTTCTCCCGCATTCTCGGGATTTCGAAGTCCCGTATACGAGCCCAATTCGGCCGTGGAGCCCCAGCAGCGCAGATACGGGAGTGTGTCAACTCCAGGGACCTTGGACGAGATCAGCGTGTCCTCTACCCATCCTCGCGGTAGCTACGATCATAGCATCTTCTCGGATCCCGATTTCCACATGGAAGAGAGCGCCATGCGCGACCTCAATATCAATGATCGGACCGGTTCGGAGGAGTATCAGGGCTGCAAGGTGGGCTCGAAACGACGTGCTTCGTCGCCGCCCTCGGAGGCTGCGCGTGAAGATCGCCCGATAGCAGGTGGCAACCCTGAATCCAGCCTGTACCACCGCCGCTCGGCTCAAATGCTCGTCAGCCGCAATTCCCCCGTGTCACGCTTCCCGGCAAACCAGGGGTCGCACTCAACAGCCTCGTCCTTGAGCCAACGCACAGCATCATTTCCGTCATCGTCATATGGCATCTCACAAGCCAGCAGTCTGACCAGCTACAGCGGTGATCAACGACTATCCCCAAGCGCATTATCCCCCTCAGCCGAAGCGGACCTGGTCCCTGTCTCACCTTATGCAGCTAATAGGTCACTAAACCCTAGCCCGCGCGCTTCCCTTTCCAGACCACACCACCACCATGGGCTCTCAGAGCATGAGCATTCGCAGAGTCGCAAAATGTCTACAGACAGTATCCTCCAGTCACGAAACAATTCAGTCTCTGGCCGACTTCCGGGTGCATTCATTTGCGAGTGCTGTCCTAAAAAACCGAAGAAATTCGACAGTGAGGACGAATTACGGTTAGTTCACTCCCCATCCCTCCCCTACCTCCAGGATGCATCCCCATCCATTCCTCCTGTGATTAATCAATGCTGTCTTCCTACATAAAACGCCATTGGGTGCATTTTGCTAACATGAAAGACTGCATAGCATGCACGAACTAGAGAAGCAATATACGTGCGCCTATTGTCCTAATCGGTTTAAAAATAAAAACGAGGCAGAGCGCCATCAAAACTCGCTCCATCTGCGGCGTCACTCGTGGTCATGTGCTGCATTGGCTGGTGTTCAAGCTGCTTTTCACTCCGCGCCATCACATGTGGCTACTGCTGATGTGTGCGGGTACTGTGGAGAAGAGTTCCCAAATCCTCCGAATTGGGAAGCCAGGTCTGAACACCTGAACCATGTCCACAAATTCGGAGAGTGCAATGCTGCAAAGAAATTCTACAGGTACGTAGCTTCTCTAAGCCGGCCCTCGTCCCTGCTGACAATCACCAGACCGGATCATTTTAGACAACATTTGAAGCATAGCCATGGCGGTGTTAGCGGAAAATGGACAAACATGCTCGAGAATGCATGCATGAAGGACGAACAGCCCCCATCAAAAGATCGTGTGGGTTCGATCGGGTCCATCACGGGATCTTCAGTACCGAGCCCACTTAAACCAGATGTTATTAACGAAGTACACGACGAATCATGAGGCGTTAGGTGGCCTGAGCATATATCAATTGAGCGTAGCATATCAGCATCAATGGTCGCGATGAACGAGCAGTTGGCGCTACCTCGGACCCTCGATTGTTACCAAAACAATTTCATTTATTAGCAATCTCTGCAAAACGAACGAACGAACGAACGAACGAACATCCATCGGCGCATCGGCGTGCCCATTCTATCGTACCCCATCGATATTCGCATCTCGCATACCCCTTGCCCGCCCTAAAAAAATCGCTTTGATATCCCGTCGCTGTGCGACAATTGATTATCGCTTGAGCTTGGCAGAACCTGCCTTCTCATCCTTTCAAATCACCATCTACGAATTTTGATGACGGAGTTTTGGTCAAGTGGTCATTATATTTCACAGACCCATGTTGTTTTTATTGGAGGAGATGAATCAGCTTGGGCGCATTGAACCGGTGTAATTGTGTGGTTGGCGTAGACTAAGTCGACTTGGTAGCTGAGAGTTGTTGACGCTTTCCCCTGTTTGCATCATCATTGGATTCATGAGTCTTATTGCAACTTATCCCATAGTTGACTAGCATATATCCTCCAACCTATCGAGCTGTGTATCGCGTAATCAATATCGGCCAGTCACCGAACACTTGATTGTTTGTTTTTGCCTTGCAACTCCGGTCCGAGCATCAGCCAGGTTCGGAATGGTCTCATAAGCAGTGCTCGACGTATTACAATTGGGTGACGCAAGGGAACATTATTTGCAGAACCTCGGGGCCTCTTAGAATAGTCCGTGCCATAGCGAGGATGCAGATCTTATTGCACTCACGCAGGATGCCGCCAGAGGGTCATTCGGATCCATGGTTTCCGAGTCACAAATAACAACTAGCATCGCCCCGATCTCGACGGTATCAGATCATTCATAGCCGATGAACATGTTTCTGCCACGAGTGATGCTCGCTGCTAGGTATACAGTACGGTCTACCGACGTCAAACCACTCACCACCGTCGCCACCACGAGCCTTCCGGGGTAGGGACGCAAGCTCCGCAAAGAATGCATCATCAATCATAGCATGCATGATTGCTCTTACCACACTAAACTACTGCTGTACACCTCTGCAGGTTCAGCTCCGCCATCGGAACGCTGCATTCTACCACGCGCCCACGCACTATCGAGATTATCATCTTTGTGCAACACAAGGCTAGTGAGATCTCATTTGGGGCATTTCGATCCGAGCATGATGGGCAACGGAGGGGGGGAGGGGCTGGGAATGTCGGGGTTCGTAATCTCCGCATGCCCTTGAATCGCTGTCGAGAAGCAAGAGGACAAAAACAAAAACGCATGATCCAATACGAACAGTCAGACAAGGGCCTGGTGAGTATAGCATGATGAACCGGGGGAAAAATAGGTTCTGCCAGTGGGAAGACGGGTTGTTCGTATCCCCCACACTGCCCCATGCGATGCACATGCTACATCTCAGCACGCAAGGGAAGACAGAATAAGAACCATAAAATGCGATATGAGGGAATACGGGCGTTTCACGCTGATGGATAATCGCTGCTGACACACACACGAACGGGAAGGAAGGAAAGCAAGCAAGCAATCAAGCCCGCAAGCAAGGACAAGCCCCGCTATCTTTTTTGATAAACGAGCATGACAGGACATGGGTAATTGCCATGGCCTATTGGTATGGGTATGGATATGGGTATGGGTATGGGTTTGGTTGTGGTTGTCACTCGTGCATCTCGCTCGATATTACGCATCGGTCTGTTCCACAGCATGTCTTCTTCTTCTGCTTCTTCCTCCAAGGGGGAAACCACGCTTGCCAATAATTTCCGAGATGTTTCCATATTGGATAGTTATTGCCCATGGCTATTACTAAGCCCTCGAATGACTTGACATGTTGCAGAAATGGGGAACGGAGTTGTGTAGTCCATGCTGCAGTCTCCTGGGAAGTGCCGATTCGATATGCAGCCATCCTACCTACTTGCATGATTGCACGTCTGTCAGCATATCGAACAAAATGCCGTATCCAATCCAAGGCGCCAAAGCGTGCAAAACGCAAACGACGGAACGGACCCAACATCGGGGAAAGGGAAAGGGGACAAAAGAGTGTACACTGTGCCTTCAAACATGCAGAACCATAAACGAAGGGTTTCTTTAAGCCGTCATCATCGGATGCGGTCCGCATGTGAAACATAATCCAGCAGATAACACCCCCGATTGGGCCGGTTCCTCCATGCTTTTGATTCTGGCTGTTGCTAATTCGAGCGACATGGCGGTTTTTCTACCGTGTTCCCGCGCCTCTTCCCTCGACACATCACATCCATCCATATCAATCCTTCCTTCTTCACCGTTTAGGTACTACCCACCACGACTGTGTCACATTCCACCGGGATTTCTCCTCTTTCCCAACTCAACACCATCGACCACAACCGGATTGTAAACATGGAAAACGTTTCGCTCCACCGGGGCGGCATATACGAGTGAAACAAGGCGAGCCGCGCGCCATCTCAAACATGGCAACTGATGGACTCTTTCCCTCGCCCACACACCCACCACCACCACCAATATTATCACACGCTGCTTCCTCTTTGCTGCTTCCCACGTAGCTGTAGCTATATCCGTAGCCTCGTCTAAGCCCACCTGTTCAGTTCAACTCATCGCCAGCAAACCGTCCATCGGAGATCCGGTGGTGTGAACTTTAGCGCTGATGTGATATCGTCACCTCTAACCCACCATTGCTCCACTTCCCCGAGAAAATCGACAAGAAAGGACACAAGTTACCCTGAAAATCACCACCAAAAGGTAACGTGCCCATTGTGGGTGGCAGCATGGATGATGCGCCATGAGAAGGTCGAAAAAGTAAAAACATCCGTTCATCACTGTACAGTAGTAGTGTAAGACAGACGGACAGACGAACAAGCTAAGTATAAGGCGAACCATCATCGCGCAGCCTTGTCGCGCCGCAACTTGACGATATATATTAAACGATAGGGCTGGACCTCTCCGGACGGGAAGGGAAAAAGAAAGAATTGGCTTGGGTGTGAAACCTTACGTCCCTCGTTCGCTTGCTAGCAGCCCAGCCAACAGCCAGCCAGCCAGGTAGAAAGCCAAAAAGCCATTTGGCTAAGTACAGCCACGACCGCTTTCACAGCCCAGATAGTGTCCCTATTTCTGGGTCCTGTTTATACAGACTTGAGCTAGGAACTAAAGTTTCAACTCTGCCCACGAGGTCTCTCTTACATGGCGAGCTATGCCATCGAAGGGGGCTAATTAGTTGTTTGAGACACATTGCGGAGTAGACTTGATATGATATGGCAACTAACTCTAATTCAAAACCTTAAATCGCCCGACGAGATGAACAGACTCTCTCTCTCACCAAAACCCCTCCACTTCTACCGTACACACAGCGTGCATGCATTGCATTGCATGGGCGTACGTACGTAGCGGGAAGCCGTTACAAGAGGCGCTTTTTTGAAGTCAAAAAGAAAGCAATAAAAAGCACAGAGAAGAGGGAAAGAGGAGAAATCATGCATGTGTACCCCGTTCTCTTCCCCAAAAGGGTTAGGATGGGGAAGTCCCTTCTGTGCGCCAAGGAGACAAAACAAGAAAAAAAGTAAATGATGATGGCTTGATATAATAAGATGTGGAGGAGGGACGACACACGACACACCGATCGTGAGGGGGGAGTGAGATTATGGTGTGCAGGTTATCGGTGGTAAGTGGTGATTGATGGATGGATTGGGGAAGGCGGGTAGTTCGATCGAGTATATGGTAGTATGGGGGAATCCGGACGACGATCAAAACGTGACAGAGGTGAGAATGAGCGAAGGACTAACGCCCTGTGTAGATTGAACGCACCATTTGCTATTACGATGGGATGCCTCTTGTGTCTCGGCAGTGGGCATGCTGTGTGAAATTGATATGCATATATTGTGCATGTGAATCACAAAGATACTCAACATTGTGGTTGTATCATTTCCGAGTCCCTTCCGTATATCTTACATTTCGGTCACTGTTTCTTGTGAGTTTACCATGTTCCTCAAATCAGAGATTTCTTGGACCAGGGCAAGCGAATCATGCATGTGTGTATGTACAGGAACAGATTCCTGGAAATGAATAGTAGTAGCCCTGGGCAATAACCTAAGCGGGCGAGACAAACGTGGTCGTTCGCACGAGACAATATTCACCATATTACATGGTTCCCAAGATGCCTTGAGGATGACGTCCATGGCGCTTGTACGTATCTCTTACCATCCTGCTTTGCATGGTCCTAGAACTTTCGCATTGAAGAATTGCACACATACGGTCGGTGTTATACTCAAAAAGCAATCCTTCTCCCTCAGGCCACAAGGCAACATACAAGGCTACATGTAGCCTGTTACAAGGCACGTTCAATTCGAAAAAAGCAGTGGTATCCTTGCCCTGTCCTGCGTGTGGTCGGTCGCCCCATGTCCGCCCCGTGAACCCCCACTATGTCCGTTCGCCAAATGTCGCTCGTGCGTTGCAACATATGCCCCAGCCCATGTACACAGTACATCTCGCTTCCCCAAATGGAGCCTGGCGGTCGGCGTACCGCGACTTGAAGCTCCGCTGTAGTCCGTCCTTTGGCCTTGCAGGATTGCTTGTGTGTGGGGAGATATATTCGCAAGCGGCAGGAGAGAGATGTGTGGATTGGATTGCGAGGGTTCCCGCCGCGCTGTTCTGTGTCTCATCCTCAATTATCAGTGACTGTTACCACCCAGATTCTCATGTCTTCTCTTCCCGCACGGACGGGTGCAAGGGGAAAAAAAGCAGGTACCACCAGCATTGGTATTGGTCCATGGATCCTCTCATCACGTTAACGGTCCCCAATCTGCCCATGTCGGCGGTCAAGCGATCAACGATTTTGACATGCGGATATCTCCGTTGCTTGCTTTGCTGCTAACTGCATTTTCTAGCAACATGTCACCGCCAGTTCGGGCCAGCGCATCGTACATCAATGGACATATACTGTTGGTTTCAAGGCCCGAGGTTATGGAACAGGACGCTGTTTACTGTAAACAACGGACTTGAACGAACCGAGGGCGTTTCGAGGCTGAAGTTTTTTCTGGGCTCGTTGCGCTTCGGTACCTATTGGATCGGAATGATTCGAGAATTCTTCCGCATTCTATTTTGGTACGGGATTGATGTAATGAGAATCGCCCCCATTTCACAGTATATTTTCCTTGGGTCACCGTTACAACGTCTTTGGGTGGCGAGAAGATGTTGTTGCACCGAGAGTCGGTCATGCCGGTCTTGTTGTTCGCAGGGCAGGTGGATGCATAGGGGAAATTGGGTTGGCCATCTGCAATCTGCAACTCGTAGGATGGATTCAGCTTGAAGGGGAAGGACAATCCAGATCTCTATATTTCGGGCTAGCTGCCTGCCTTATGATCTAGGATTTTCCGGTTCCAGGTTGAAAGGTAACACACGAGGCCAACAACCGGCAAGCCCGACGTACCAGCCCTCCCGGTCAGGCGTGTCGGTGAGGCTGAAGTTCGTTGGCGAGGGATCGATTAAACTCATTCGTAAGGCTGGCGGTAGGGTGGGGGAGCACCAACAGATTCGCAGCACTGACCATCACATCCTCCTGCACGTTTCCAACTCGCTCTCGCTTTATCTGGATCCCTTAACCGCATTGGCTGATGTGATGGGGCTCGACGTTATCATGCCGACGGCGGATTATCGTTATTATTGACTGGGGATGGTGTTTGTTTTGCGTGGGTTCAGATGTAATAAACATTGTTCCCTGAATTAGAATCGTCGGTTATGATTCGCGGGCTGAATGGCAGGGAACTTTTGGCGATGACTCGTCTCTGCATACTCGCTTTCGCAAAACGTCAAAGGATCGCGGGAAGGCGAGCATACTCGTATGTGGCTCGGATACTGCTCCATTGGCATTACTACACGCACAGATTGCTGGGATGACAACATTCCATTTCGAGGAAGTAGTCTCCCTGGCCGTCGATTGCTTCTATGTATGTCTTACATGTAGCATGATCTTTGTCAATGCCGTTCGAACTAAGGAACTGAATACATCTCATCAGGCGCGCTTCACGACCAGACAGCTCTACTCGAAAGGGGAATGGCTACGCTGTAAAGCGTGTGTGTTAAAGACTAGACTCTCGAGTATGGCGTTATGGTCAAATGAAGTGCAGCGCGGCTCCCGGCATTAGCTTAGTGCCAAAACGCTCTGCAGCTGTCCCATCATGCGTGGCTCAGACCATTGAAGGGTAAACAGGGACGATCCGTTGCTAGCACATGTAGGTGCCGACGGGTGTCTTAGATGTACATACAGTGCTTCCGCGACGGCTCGACACGTCACGTCAATGTATGTACGCGGGAAGACTGTGATTGACTTGTTCTGCTGATGCAGGTAGACCATTTAGGATTGAGTAATGCAGATGAGAAACGAACGAACCCCAAGAGAAGAATAGTACTGTAGTGTTCCACTGATGTCGGAGCGTCTGACATCGAATGGATAGACTAGTCCTGGGAGCTCGCCTTTCTGATTCATTGAACTGCATATGAACCATCGTCGATCGGGTAGCATCCGTCTCCCGGTCTTCCAGTCTGTACTCTGAAGATCGCAACTATCAAGTGCTACGAATTTCAGAAGATCATGATCAAGAGACGAGTGCTTAGTTTGAACTAGATTCTGACACTCATCGGCTCGCAATTGCCGACGAAGAAGACCCTCGCTTACGTTCTGACAGCCATGAACAGCAGTGACAGACACTGATCCACGCGATGCAATGTGCGAAGTTCAAGCAGCATGGCTCTCGTGGCGTTCCCTAAGCGGTGGCAGAAGAACGCAGAGCATATCAAGTAGATAGCTGCACATGCCTGCCAAGGCAACATGATGGGAAAATCGGTCAGTGTGCGTGATGGTATGGTCTCATGGGTGTCATGTGGCCCATCAGCATCGGCGAAGTATTTTTGCTATATGCACCTACACCTCGTAGCTTTTCTCCAAGAGAGGTCGACCCGGGGTCCAAGTGGTTCGCTTGTATTATCACAGAGATTACAAGTTGCATATGGATGGTGATAAGTTGACATTCTCCACGAACAGAGTCTGAGCAGGGCAGAGCGAAAGGTGGGACCGCAGAGGAACTTCCTCTGCGTGCAGCTGACGATTACTAATGGAGGATAGACCCTTCGCGTAAATGGACGGGTCAGCACCACAAGTTGGGTTCTGTTCTGGTGACTGGGGGGAGTGGCCTTGTTGGGAGAGATGGGCAGAATGACACTGGAAGTTCGGAATCCGAGCTACTAATCTCAGTGGGAAACCTCTAACTTACACATTGAACTGGATTTGAGATAGCTATTAGACGTTGTGTATCTTTTGCGCACACAATTCTGTATTGGCCTTCAACGAATGCATCATGATATTTCACGAAGATCGAATATGTCAGCAACCCCGCAAAGCTTTTGGGACAGTTCTGCACAATAAAGCCGACCCATCTCGAGGATTTAGGACCAATTTCCGTTTTTATACTATTGACCATTTGTGGATTGTGTAATTGCTGGCCGGCCACTAATTGCTGACTGCATCTGTATGTGGATACAAAGCTGACGGGAGCAACGAGGTCATTGTTCTAACCTATACAGGGACAGTTGGCGAGAATCATGTCAAGGGTGACTGTCCCCGCTTCGTTGTCGTTGGTCCTGAAGTACATGGGCATTAAGGCAATAAGGCAATCGTGGACAAGGGATGAACATCCGAGTCTATGCTTATTTGGCACCCGATGATGGGTCGCCGCTGGGCACCGAGGGAAAGAATGATGGGTTCTTCATTCGCTCTCGGTTACGTTTTGCGATCTCTGCATTCTTGATCTTGTCGATCCGCATTTGGTAGAAATTCCTGGCAGTGTTAGCCTGAACATGTGGAGTAAGGTCCGACATGTGCCATAGTGCTTCAGAAATGGCAATCTATATCCATGGATATATCAACTTGGAGAAGTACCGTAGTCATTGCCATGATCAGTGGATATGAAGACGGCATGATCCAATACTGTGATGGGTGTATAGTGCTAAAGGTAGTTGGATAGTGAGAAAAATATGTTTACTCACTTGTTTAATGAGAAAATTCGAGGGCCCTGATCAGCAGGCACCTCTTCTTTGGACTTGGAGAGCTGCTTGATCTGTATAACAGTCGTTAGTACGAACCATGATGATATGGAAAGTAGATGAACATACTTTTTCGTCTTTGGCCTTTTCATCCTCCTTATCCTCCTCCTGTTCTTTTGCTTTAGCATCTTTGTCCTTATCCTTATCCTTCTCCTTCTCTTTCTCCTTTTCTTTGCGTTTCTCTTTCTTCAATCTCTGTTTCTCTTCATACTCCTTCTTGACCTTTTCAATCTCACGATCCATCTCTTCTTTCTTCTTTCGAGCAGCGGCAGCCGCCACTTCATCTGCATCAGGTTGGCAGAATCCACGATCGCTCAAATGACCAATACAAATATAGAAGAAGTCCTATTCCTCATAAGTTTGAGGTTATCGGTGGCACTTGGACATTCATAATACCTTGTTGTCAGGTGTGATCATTACGCTAGTCGTTGGTTTGTAGCAAATCCAGCATGCTTTGGCTGAGCCATCCCCAACTCGACGATGATGCCATACATTCTGGAGAATAGCGGACATGATACACGTGAATTAATCAGTGTCAATATTCATAAAGTGATTCGAGATGTGTTGGAATTGTGAGTCGATTACTGTCGAATTGTTCAGTTCCTGCTGTTGGACGGATATTTGAAACCCCCCATTCAATCCTTCTCTTTAAACTTGTGGAGCTTCAAACTATATCACGGGCAACACGGGGCTGGAGTTGATATTCGAAGCAAAGAGGACGTCTTCAGAAACGGCCAGACTAGGTAGACGTCTGGTCGTTGGATTAGGGTGGAACAGCTAACCCCGATAAGGATTAGTGCCAGTCTCGATCTCTTCGTCTCCCTCTGAGATATTTGACCCTCGAACAGCCAATCACTACCGTCAAATCACATATGTCAAGAGCTCCACATCAACTACAAAGTGGGTTCAGGACTTTTGTCTTTTCCAGAAGTGTCCAAACCTCAGGTTTGTTCCAACTACCATCGTGGCAGCACAAGAGAATTCGAGCCGTGACGTATACAACTCAAAGAGTCATTACCAATATGGGTAGCCAAACAGGTCAGCTACGATATGTTGATGTTGGTCCGCGGGAAATTCTTTATTATAAGAATCTGTAAGCTGAAAGTTCTCAGATTGGAATCAACTTGGGAGATCCTGTCTTCCGCGGAGAGTATCACGGGACTCAAAGGCATGAAAGTGATTTCAACGACGTCCTTCAACGTGCTTTAGATGTTGGATGTAAAAAGTTCATGGTAACTGGTTCTGATCTTAAAGAGTCACAACATGCAGTGCAAATCGCAAAAGATCATCGTAAGAAATCCTGAGAAACGAAAGCATTATTGTTTCTGACCGGAATATCCAGCCGGTGTCTGTTATGCCACAGTGGGTGTCCACCCATGCTCAGCAAAGCAATTTGATACCCATCCGGGCGGTCCATCTGCTCTGATTTCAGCTCTCAGAGATCTTGCGAAGACCGCGAAGGAGTCTGGAGAAGCTGTAGCCTTTGGGGAAATTGGCCTGGATTATGACCGCCTATTCTTGACTCCCAAAGACCAACAGCTAAAGTACTTTGAAGCTCAGTTAGAGCTTGCAGTCGAAATTCAACTCCCACTTTTCCTCCATTCGCGAGCGGCGAGCGAGGACTTTGAAAGGTTGCTGGGAGCTGTATTGCCCCAATTGCCGAAGAAAGGCTTAGTGCACAGCTTTACGGGCACACTCGAGGAAATGGAACACATGATCGCTCTCGGTCTCGACGTAGGTGTGAATGGTTGCAGTTTAAAAAGTTCGTCATCCCTAATACATCTAAACATTGTACTGACCATTTGTCTAGCCGAGGAAAACGTCGAGGTCGTGAGGGCGATACCACTCGAACACCTGCAAATAGAGACCGACGGACCTTGGTGTGAGATGAGGCCAAGCCATGCTTCGGCGAAGTACTTGAAAGACGCCCCAGTCTTGCCAAAAGCAGTCAAGAAAGAGAAGTTTAGCAAGGGCCTCATGGTCAAGGGGCGCAATGAGCCTGCTACTATACCGCACGTTGCATATGCCATAGCTCAAATCAAGGGAATAACTGTTGAAGAAGTGTGTGAAGCGTAAGTTTTTGCATTAAAAAATCAGCATTGCTCTTCACTGACGGTTCTTAGTGCATGGCGCAATTCTATTCGAATGTTTGGCTTGGGGGAGACGGCCGAGTAAACAAAGCAATTTCTTGCGCATAGGTTTTATAGAGCATACACCAAGCATCAAGCATAGCATGGCGCAGAATTTGCCGTAGATGAAAGCAGTCAATGAGCATAAATTAGAATCTAAATATTTGTATAGGGCTGTTGGAATATCTTCAGGTAATTGATAGTCCAAGTACTATTTCTGAACGCAGTTGGATTATTTGCGACATAATCGTTGCAGCTTGCTGCCAAAGCCTTACTGTGCCATTATCAATACAAATACTATTGAGTTTGCAGGATTACTTACCAAGTAGGATTGCTAGTCCATACAGCAGCGGCCCAATCTCCACAGAATGTTGTATTGATGACCAACCTTTGTCTCCCAAATGCTTTCTCGTAGTTGCATCCACCTCCTTCAAAATTTGCCTGCGGAGTGCCCCAACTCGCCGGGTTTGGAATGTTGTTCTTGAGATCAACCGGAATGGAATCTCTAGGAAAAAACCATATTTTGATTGATGTTGAGGTCCATTCCATGGCATATACACCCCCGCCGATGGCGTTTAGCCTAGTCCCAAAAGAAAAGGGAGAAGAAGAACCTATAACGTGTTTGATCAGTAAGCTGGCCACATCAGTGAGCTGGCCACCCCACCACCAACCACCACCACCACCACCACC
>JAKLMB010000065.1:0-15990 GCA_022813625.1 Aaosphaeria pasadenensis | reverse complement strand
TAAATATAATTTATTATTAACTATAAAGAACTCCTATATATAAAATCTAGTAATCTTATATATTTATCCTCTTTTATCCTTAATTAAGCTACTTATCCTCTTAGCCCTTGCTAAGACCTTAAGCACCTTAATTATAATTAGGCTGCTTATCCTCTTAGCTCTTGCTAAGACCTTAAGCACCTTAATTACTCTATTCTTATAATATTAGATTATGTAACTATCTCTTAGGTATTATTAATGCCTCTAGCCCTAATCTCTAACTTCTATCTTAAGTACTTAACGTCTTCCTTATCCTTATAGGTTCTGGTATTGTAACATTAAGCAGTATAATTCTAGGCTTTCCTTTACTAGAAGTTTATAAGATACTTTCTTATTACTATATTAAATAATATTAGAATATACTATTAAGGGGGATTTTATTATTTTAATACTTAATATAGCTATAGCTTAAGTATATAAGCTACTTATATAAGGCTTAGGATAATTAAAGAATAGGTTAATAGAGTAGCTAATATTAGAAGGAGTTATTAGTAGTTAGTACTATATAAAGGAAGTTATTAGGTTAGGACTCTAATTAGGGTAAAGTTTAGGTTAAATAGGTATAGAGAGTAACTAGGTATATATAGAAGAAGTGTTACGGATAAACTAAATAGTAACAATTCTAAGTAGCTAGAGGGTAATAAGGAATCCTACAAGGAGGACCTATAGGAATAGGAGGATACAGGCAGGCTCTATGCAGATAAGGCTAACTATAATATAGACACGTAATACAGGTTATATAATAGATTTATAGATTTATTCTATAAATATTATAAATCTAGGATTTATAGATTTATTCTATAAACCTAATAAATCTACTAAGTATACTTATATATATAAGTAGAATATATTCTATAGATAGGTCCTTATTATTAATCTATAATATAGTTCTCTATATCTAGTTTCCTAATAGAAGATTACTTATAATATCTTTAGTAATATATTTATATAATAGTAATTAATTAATATTTAACCTTACTAGTATATTAATACTACGCCTACAGCCCTTACTACTTAACAGAACCCCTTTAAGGTTACGTGTCTAAGTCTCTACTCAGATAACCCTGTTATAAGAAGCCTTAATTTCTATAAGTATATACCTTATATATATTAGAAATATTTATTTAAGGACTTATAGAGGATTTATAAAAATAGGATAACTCTAAAATTACATTAGTAACTTTATAAAGTTACTCTTAATATAGCCTATAATTACCCTAACTTTGCTAATAATTAAAGGATTAGGAGTCTATTAAATATGCTGTATTAGATAAATAGTGTAAAGGCTTAAAGGTTATAGCATGTAATAAGTAGATATAACTGTAGGGACTGTTCGACTCTCTAAAATAGATAAATAGGATGTAAGAAGCAGAAATTACTAAATCCTAGATGTCGGTACTATAGCTTAAACCTGCTAAATACTACAGGTTGCATCTATCCCCCCATATATTTAGCGCCAGCGCTAATCACTTTGTCATATGTTACGGCTACTTCGAACAGTGATGGCTCCGAATGGCTAGGAGGTGTGTAACGGGGTCGCCTGAGTTGGTATGGATGAACCGAACAGAGACGATTCTGAGTGGCCAGAAGGCGACGACGAATCCGACGAGGGATCACGTGCCTCTTACAAATCTACGCAACTACGAGTCCGTCACGTGATCCCTTGATTACGTTTCTATTCTCCGTAGAGCATGTCAGAATCGTCTCTGTTCGGTTCATCCGCAACATACAGTCTATCCCAGGCGACCACTCATGATGTCCCCAAATCCGTTGCGACCATACTACATCCCTCCTTCCATCGGTCTCCCACCAGAACTGCCTTAGAATCAGATCTCACATCCCCACTCGTACAACTTACGGAGCCCAAAACCCAACTTCAGTAGCCATGCACGCGACATCCTTTCCAACCTAGACCCCGTCATCACCCCCTCCATGTACTCCATCTCCACCTTCCTCTCCTCCACCGTCGAACTCTTCATCCGCCTCCCCCTCGAGACTGTCCTCTGCCGCGGCTAAGTCGCCATCCTCGACGAGTACGAGAATCAGCGCTTGTCCGACACATACCAGAACGGCGTGACCAAATTTCCCGTCTTCGGAATGGAAAACGAAGGCCCCTCCGTCCGCAGCTTTGAAACCATCGACGTGCCCGGCCCGTACCGCGCAATCTTCGGCACCATCTGGTTCGTCGTCCGCGACGAGGGCGTCCAGATCTCGGGACCCGGTGCTGCGGCAGCGGCGAAGCAACCGCTAGAACGTGCTCCAAGGCACTCTCGTCACGCACCAGAATACGCAAGGGCCAGGGCGCGCATGGCCTGTGGAGGGGCTGGAGAGGCGGGTTCTGGGGTCTCGTGGGAGTATGGGGTGCTCCTGCGATAGGCGCAGGCAGTGGCGAATTCTTAGAAATCGCTCCATCCTCTCTTCTCCCCCCTTCCTATTTCAAAACCTAAAAGCAAGATGTCGAACCATTTTCGGTGACGAAGTTGGTGGGTTCATGTTTACCACTGATTTTGAATATCCATAGGCTTGATACTTTAGTCTCTATGCACCTAAACCAACGGTTGTCGGCTTCTCATGATTCGTCTTTTTACCTCATTTTGTACGCGGTGGAACTTCTCTCCAAACCATCACCATCAATGAAATGAAACATTTTCATGTCCCTCCGGATGTGTAGAAGAGTTCAAAATATAAAATCTATAATTACTATTTATGTAGCTTTAGCAAACGCTGCCTCGGTTACACAACCACCTACATAATTAATTAATTGCCGTTGAATTACCTTGCTATCATGATCGTATCAACAGAGCCAGAAAATGCGCGGTGCAAAGTGAAGCTTGGTGGTATGTTGGTCAGGACTTATCAATTCGCACTTTAAGATCTCGATGTCCGGAGCGGTGCGAAGGGTAAGGTTTTCGACGGCGATGGGCTGAGTCGCGTGGTGCGATTCGAATGAGATATTCAGAAACGCCAACAAGATTCAATCAAAGCCTAGCCATTCTTCTGAAACTGAATTCGATACATGCCGTTCCTCCATGCCCACGTCGCTACCGTGTATCGAATCGCCTGGCAACATTGCAATTTCTGTCATGACCTTGCGCATGGGCTTCGTTGGCGTCATCCGTCTCCGTGATGCAGCATTTATCGCAGAAAACAAAACGTTCTTCGAACATGCTTGCTCAGGAACGAAATCATGTAGCTCGGTATAATCCCTCTAATCAACAGATGCAGGACTTATATTAGTTGCCAGAGACGTACACGAAACGACCAGTAAATCTGAATGCAAAGTCGAAAAAGCATTTGCTACCTCGAGCGTATAGTCGTGTAAGATCTGGGCATTTATTGAGAAATGACCGATCTCAGTACGAGTACCGTATCCACCACGCTCAGCTCCTCCTCGATGTAGGTATCTTACCTCTTGTGTCGTGGTGCCGCACTTTGCAGACCATGGAACTAGCTCCTGCATCGCGCGGCGCAAGCCCGTATGACGTCCTTGAAGTTGAATGGATAGATATCAACCTCGAGTAGACTCTATGATCGCACATATCTTAGAACTGGCCAGACCTCCCAGTCTGCGCCGAGCGGTTGTCACGGAATATCTATTGACTTCCTTGCAGTCGAACAAGCAAGCTGAATGGATTTGCGACGAACAAGGTCGACAATGAGGTTTACCACATGTAGAACATTACCTATTACGTCGGATGTAATCGCGCCAACTCAGAAACAGCTCCGGGCCGAAAGTCTTCCCTAATCAACCCGTTAAGCATCACTCAACGTTGCCCCCCTTTCTCAGATACTTTGTCTACCAGACGTTGAAACGGAAGATAATCCAGGCTGATCAGTTTCTAGGAGGTGCCCGTGCTTGCCATTTCTAGACAAAACTCGTTTGCGGATGCGTTGTGCGGAATTGTGTCCGAAATCGTGGGAAGGGTCCAAATAGATTTGGATGAACATTTCATCAGTACCCTGTGCACCCCACTACCAACGTTCTTGCTTAACCAGGGATGGCGCAGACCTCACGTGTCCATACATGCGGGTGATCGTGCACAGACGAAGAACCGCACATGAGCGCCAGCAATGTGCTTGCAATTGTCATCAACAAGGCCATAAGCGGACTACGTGTAGAATGTACAGGCTACATGACGGACGTCAGATTAATATTATTCTAAGTACGCTAGAACCATACCCTTGCTGGTTCGTCCCATTGATCGACCTTCCAGGTTCGTATTCGCTAATTAGTCGCCGCAGGGCACAGCGCACAGCGAAGGGCAGCACGAGCCACCAAGATGCATGCAAGTTAATCAGACCGCGATAAACTGCAGTCAGGGTCGGGTTCGGTTGGGCATGTATTGCTAGACGCTCTTGAATTGTACCCGAATAGCTGCAAAAAGGTTTCTTAATTCCCGAACACCTGAAAGCAAACGAGTGTAGGCTGTGGCCAGAGACCCGGGGGTACCGAGGTATCGGCCCGACGACAACTCTCAGCTACGGGCCATATGAGTGGCGGGCTCTTGTTATCAGCCGCGAAGCATCAACGCTAACTTAGCCGCACTACAGGTCTCCCATGGGCTAGCCCAACAATCATGAAGTTCACGTCTGGGTTATACCCCAATTAACACTTCTCTAGTAGCATAAATTTAGGAAGTCAAGTGTTTATACACGTAGCTATTAAAGTGAAGACTCTTACATGTTATCATATCGGCTTGGGTAGGATACAGTCTGCAAAATCGTTTGTAGTGGCCTCATTGATATTAACCTTGGCCAGTCTAACGAGAGCTTTAAAAGTTTAGAGACGCCTAGGCTTCTACTAGGCCACAAGGGACGCGGATCTAGGGGAAACTAAGTAAACTAGGTATAAAAAAGCAGTCAACCAGACAATCGCTCGACCCCTATATGCAGAGCTCTCCTTTTCCCAGTCTCGTGGAAATTGTCTACTCTTATTCTAAGGTGTTCACTCCAACGTAGTCGAATAAGCCAAATCAACTGTTGCCGTGAAATAGTCACGAGAGACGGATTATTATCATTATCGATTTCCCGAGGGCAGGTTCGCCACTGAACCTTACTAACTTTACCAATATTATCGGCTGGGTCCAGTGTGACAGCCACGATCTGAAAGCGTAGCCTTCACATATGTCCCAGAATCTCCCTCGGTCAGGGTCCTTATCGTTATAATAATATCCTATATGATAGAGAAAGAGTGCGTACTTAGAACAAAAAGCATACTATGATAACAACGACGGTCTTGTAAGGGCTCTGCATAATGATGTGGTTTATCTTCGATTGATATTGCACGGGTAGTCCGACGCTAGCAGTCCTTTACGACTATACGAATCATGACAGCAACACGTTTCATACCACATTCAGTTAGATTAGCACTTCCGGCTCGACAAGACCAGCGCAGACTTATCTAACCTTTTCTCATCTCAGTAAAACTATCTCAATTAAATCTCTTCTTTTCAATATATAAAGCTAAGTTCCACTTGTAACGACCAACTCTCATAGTCTACACAACAATATTGGATCTCAATAAGTATTGAACGTTTACAGATGGCTACTTAGAGTTAGCAACATGGAGATTGTGGCGTCTATTGTGAGTCCATGAGGAAGTGCTTTGAATCTTTACTGAAACTCTACGCAGGTCATTCAAACACTTCTGCTTTGCTTAGCATTGGTTGTCACTGCCTTGCGATGCTGGATTCGCCTTCATATAGAGCGCCGTGTATTGACTGTCCCAGATTATCTTGTATGGGGCGGATGGGTGTGCGTGGTGGGATGGGTTGCTTGCTCCATTAAAGCCCTTTATCTTCAAATCGATCACCCACTAGCAGAAGATCTGACGACTGATTCTGTTGATTATTTGAAGGTACGTGATCTGTATGCCAAGTCGCGGTTGCAAACTGATCTAGAGAGAGTATGAACTGACGGAAGTTTCGCTTTCAGACAGTCTTCATATCATGCTACTTCTTTGATGTCGGACTCTATTTCCCCAAGGCCTCCCTCATAGCTTTCTATTGGTGGTTAATTCCACAGGGTTTCAGGCGTCTGCGGATAGCAATATACGTAGGCACGGCTTTCATAGTCTGTGCTTTTGTTGCGACTGTCTTGACGGACACGTTGATTGCACGTCCAATCTCCGACAACTGGTATGGCATGATCCCAATTTTTCTTAGCCAGGAAGCTTGTGAACTGATACTTGTGGACCACAAGGTCAATCGAAAACCAACTAAATTCTGTATGGAACTCCTACCATAGCTTGGCAATCAACTGGGCATTGAATATTTCCACCGATCTACTACGTATGTCAAGTACACAATGATTGCCCAGACACATTAGCTAAGTCATCGTTTATCGCTAGTCTTCGGCCTCCCATTCTTCGTCATAAATTGCCTCAAGCTCCGCAGGCGTCAGAAGATTGGCCTGATCGGTGTTTTCTCTCTAGGCCTTATTACAATCGCCATTAGCCTCGCTCGGTTTATCGTATACACCGCAACGGATTATAACGTCGACGACGCATCTGGCAGTAGGTCTCCTGGACTTTTTGCTCACTTTATCTCCATTTCACCCTTTTTCTACCCATCACAACTCTCTTTTCTCACCAAGTCTTCTAACATTGCGGCAGATGCATGGTGCACGGCCGAAATGTGCACAGCAGTAATCGTGGTCTCCCTCCCGGCCCTCAAGTCCCTCATCGTCCGACCAACTCCTACGAACACGTCCAACCGCAGCACTAACGGGTACATACCAACCGGCTCTGGTAAGCCTATCAGTCACAGAGGAGGGACGTCCGAGTCCTATATTCCAGGCGGTAAAATGGACGATGAGGTGGAGCTGGTCTTTCTGGACCGAAAACCTAGTCCAAGTCCAACGGGAACGACAAATGAAACAGGAGCGCAAGATGCTAAAGAAGCTGATATAGTGACCACGAATGTGACGGTTACAAAAGATGTAATTTAGAACGACAATCAACATAGGAGCATATTAGTGAGAGGTATTACCTATTCAATAGGATAGTGCTTGATATTGAACACGAGTTTAAAATACAAGCTATCTAGTTACCTGTACAACTTGGCCTGCTCAAAGACCATATAACAATATATGCCTCTATTAATCAGTCCATCGGCGCAGCTACAATAGTCTTTGAATATCTACAAAAGCAATCCATGCAATCTAAAGATAATCTTCACTCTAGGAATGTAGTCCGAATTTATCGGGCAGGAGAGGCCCTGAACAGCTCTTAGCAGGCGACTTGACACTTGACCTACAAGGCTTTGCGTATGCTGTCTAAGTGATTCATCTCTCAAGTTGTTCGCGAACATTATTCTACGCCGGGACAAACCGTATTGCTGCATGCAGCCTCACAAATCACTCATCACGGAGGAGCTAGCCCTTTTCGCTTCCTAAGTACATTATGGGTTGATAGCAACGTCGTTCTCGTCATCATCCTCGTGAAGGAGAAAGTTACTAGAATGAGATGGTCGCAGGCGTTCCTGGGACGGGGAGGGTGATAGTCGACGTGACCGGACGAATCCTATGGGATTTGAGGGTCACTGCTCTGCGAGGTCGAGGGATTCGGTGAGAGTCGTAGATGGTAGCTTCGCTATTGTCTTGTTCCCTCCACTTATGCTCTTTTTGGAGTTTGTTGGCGATAGGGCTGCTTTTTCCTCCCCCTCTTCATCATCACATCGCCGTTAGCTGACGAAGAGTCTTCGACTCGATACTTCGCCCATGGGTTATGGTTGAAATCCTCTTCGTGGTCTACGTCTATGGTGATGCATTGCTGGACTTTCTCGTCGAACTTGATGTGTTTCCGTTCTCCTCGGTCGGGCGTTGTCAGGCTAGATGTGGACTGTGAGGGGAAAGAGCCGGTAGTATTTCGGCTAATAGTGCGGGCTGGGATTAATGTAAAGTCAGACGCAGTCGCGTGGCCGGAAAATGGTCGCCGTCTCCCCTCAATAGATAGGGTAGTCGCTTGCTGTGCTTGTACTGCTGCTGCGGCTTGACTGACTAATGACGATGCAGAAATAGACTTCTGCAACATCAGCTCGGACATATTCCGCTTCTTCAAGATCGGCTTCTTGCCCAGAAAGGAATTTGATTCAGACAGGGAGATTGTGGGCTTCGGAGTATGCTGGTATTCCGTATGATTCGTAGAAGGCTGTAATGGGCCATACAGCCATGTCACGTCGCCCTCCTTCAGCCTAATTGCGCATCAGTCTAAGCTGCGAATGATTTCGCTACGCGTAGCGAACTTACCAGTTCAGAGATTCAGGGGTGACGGTTCCAAGTCCGAATTGCAACTTTGCCCAGTGCCTCCACAAAGCGTTCTCTAACCTGAAACGCTCGCGGTAAACACCGCGGTGCTCGACGATATGCCGCCATGATGACCAAATACCCTCCTCCTTCCAATCGTGTGAGAGGTAGTCGACGTGCTGTGAGGGCCTAGGGCGTATGTCCGTGTCGTCCTGGGACAATGGAACGAGATCGGGCGTAGACGCCGGCGGGTGTGTGGGCGATGGTATGTCGGTGGCGATCAAGAGAGTCGAAGGCGGTGCGTCTGAGTCAATGTCTTGGGGCCTTCCTACCGCCCAGTACGCGGGGAAGGCTAGGCCTTCACCCTTGATGCTGCTTAACTCATCCTCCGACTTGGTGTCGAGTGACAGGCTACTTGCAGGCGTCGACCGGATCGTCGAGGACCGCGACGAGTTCAGAGACGGGTGCAGGTCGGAGAAGGAGTTCCTGCGCACTGCAAATGGGGCTTGGTTGGAGTCGAAGAACGAGATTTCTAAGGCAGACGGAGAGAGCGGGGCATGCTGCGACGATAGCTCTCCCGGGAGCGGCACAATGTCTGTCATTGTGCTTGCGCGGGCTCGATGGCTTCGCGATGAGTGCGCGTCTAGCGAACCAAGACCTCCCGCCTGAAGAGTCCTACGGGCGGGCTGGATATGCGGCCGTGGGCGGTAACGGCTATTTTGTACAGGAGCAACGGGTGGGCGCGAGGAAACGAGGAGAGTGTGGAAGAGTGTAGGGCGTATTGTTGTGGCTTCACAAGGAATGTGATGGATGATTCAACAAATGCAGATGGCGGAGCGGCCTTGGAATGCAGCACTTGCACTTCCAATAATATAATCTGCGCTTTGGTCACAGCAAAAGCTGTTGGATGAGGAATCATAGCACTGTCACCCTGGCCTCCCCGCCTTTGGGCTCGCTGGGCTCCTTGCGGGGGGCGTTCACTTCGAAACGCAAGTTCGTGGCTGATACAGACAGGTCTACCACGCAATTGGTGGAGCGGCAGCAGACATTAGTTAATTTGAGTCAATGATCTTGGAACTATGGAGAAAATGCGTTGCCTCTGATGATATCACTCCTCTAAATGTATTGCTACATTGCGCTCCGGGACACACAGTAGTGTTAATACCAATGTCCCATTATCCTTGAAAGCGTACAGCCCAACACGCTGCGTATGAAAAGAAGAACTCTGAACGATTTACATGCCCACCAACAGTCCTAGCCTCTACGCTTCCATCTGTAACTAATTTAATGATCATCCTAGATATTCCCATAATAGATACGTGGGGATGTAGTTTGGTGAATACCAACCTGCTGGAGCTAGGGCCTTGTGTTTGCCATGACCATTGTAATCCCCACTTTGTGGCAACAGAACCCTATCCTCCGTTGCCTTCTGTACTTTCATAGCCCAGTGAGACGTCATCTTTCCTTGGTAATGGTACCACAGGCGCGGTAGTAATTCCACATCCTGTATGCAGTATCGGATGATCTCCTCCGCTAGCGGCCGATCGTTAAACGCCTCATATCGTCCGCCTTGGTCTGGTGCAAAAAACCTCTTTCCTGCTTTCCTAGCTGCAATCCATGATGTCTTCTCTGCGACAGTCATCTTAACATCATTTCTTATGCATCGCCGAAGGCTTTTGACGCACTTTCCCGGTCTAGGCCTCCTTGTGGCCAGCTCCATCAACTGAATATCCTCTACACCCGATAGGCGGACTTGAAAGTGATAGAATAATGCGTCTGAATCGTTAAGCACGTCAAAAAACACCTTCGGGATGTCCTTAGTCTCTAAGATAGTCTTAAGGCTTTGGTTCGATTCCTTTCTGGTAGTAGTGAAAGTCTTATCCTGGAGCTGATAGACGTCTACAAGATAGGCGTGATTTCTTGGCAAAATGTAGAGTTGAAGGATGGCGATTGTGCCCTGTCTTGAGACGTGAATGCCTTCGAGATCTACATAAATCGAGGGTGGTTCCACTGAAAGGACTGCGAGGGTATCGATCATTTCTGAAAGAGCTGATTCGCCGTCGATAACAGTAAAGGGTGTATCGTTGTTGTGCTTGGGTCTCTGGTGTCCATAGATGGGTTTGAGCAGACCATTGTCAATAGAAGTAGTTGTAGGAATGAGCCGTGACATCTCCAAAGGTAGAAGTAATTGTCTGCTGGTTAATTCATTTCCGAGCCTTGTGCTAAGGCTGAATTAACTCAGTGTAGTTGTATATATGTTGCCTAGTATTTATCAGCTCGAAGATTCTATGCATGATAGGAATTGGAACTCTTCTAGATAGCTTCTACCTAGCTCTCCTTGCATTAACATGAATTATTGTAACAACAAAATAGTGGACAATAAGAAAGAATGCTCGATCCAACAGTAGCATATGTCAAGGAACCTGTTCGTACAGGCCGCCCTTGCGTCAAGCACATTCTTCATTCTTCGATTATGGCGAACGTTGAATGATAGAGCTTGATCGGCGCTTTCAAGGCTCGCCCCGTTCCTAGCGGACGGATGTAAGGAACTATAGCTCCCTAACAATAGACCCGAAAATGATAGTTCCTGGTTATATAGATGTATTGCTCACAGACTCTTGTATGCGTTTCACACGCTAGCCGTGATAGGCAACCGTTTTGTTAGAAGTACCGATAGGCTTGGCAACCTAGATACGAAAATCAAATTAATCAAGCGCGAGAGTGCCCTGCTGAGCCAGATGCGAACAGAGAAGATCGGACTGAACAAGTTCTTCCTCAATTAAAGAGTGCCAGAAGTCATTAGCCCAAGATGCGAGTGCAGGGACAGAAGACAGCTTGCCGCACACGTCCTCCTCTGGTGCAGGAGCTATAAGGACCTACGCAACCTGATATTTGACAACATATTTGTCCGTCCCTTTAGCCACCTCTTCAAAAGAATATATATTCCCATCTGGCTGTGATGTGTTCAAGTTCTTCTAAAAAATTATTGAACTCTTGAAGATAGTGAATGTTATCTCTCCCTACAGTAAGTGTTTGAAGCTTACTGTATAGGGGTTTCCAATCATTCCTAGCATTATGTATCGCCTTTAAATCTACCCAACAGCCGTTTTTCGCACTATCCTGGAGAGCCCGCCAGCTATCGCCAAAGTTGTCTTGACCCTGCATTTTCGCAAGTTCTGGGATCACAATTGCTGAGATCCTTGACCAGTGTTCGCTTGTCGTCTTTAGAGTAGGATAAAGTCCACCAAGGACTCGTTTCGAATAAGATGATTCGCCAGACCGTTTAATGCCATCTTCAACCCGTTTTCGTTTACTGCTGAAGTGGAAGTTTTCTATCGATGTTGGTCGCGACACGAGGTAGGGCGTCTTAGGCGGGTATTGGGTAGTCAGACTTGCGTAAGGGACATCGTAGCTTGTGTAAGACTGCGGCCTACGGGATTGCAGCGCAGTGCCTGAGGTTGTGGTGGCAGAGAAGCTAGGCATCTGTTGATGGAGAGGGCCAGTAGGAGTGACTACTTGGGGAAAATGAGTATCTGTTGGCGATACAGCGGCCGTGGCGTACGCGAAGTCTGATATAAGCAGCGGTGCAGGAGACTGAGAATGCGCATTCAGAGAGGTGGATTGAGTGGATGGCAACGCATCGACGCATGGATTCACTGTCTGGACGAGCTGTTGCTGCGAACGCGGTACGCGAAGAGGGCACGGCATTGGTTTGGAGACCATGTCCCTGTTCCTGTGGTCATCTGTGATCTGGAAGATCCTAGAGACTTGTTGAGCGATTAGATTCCCTACAGAGTCCTTGAAAGTGAATATCACACGATAGCCGCTGGAGAGCTTCTCCTCTTGATGACGGCAGTAGCAGGCTATCCGCATGGCAAAATCGACCTGCCTCGCGCAAGAAGAGTAATTTTGATCTCTTAGGACCACCTCTTTCCACTTCTTGTACTCCTTCTCGTTGATCATGATGACACGCTCCGCCTCATAACGAAACCACTCGGCTTCGTCATCGGCCTTCTTCTTGCGATGGTAGCGCTTGCGCTCCCGCTCTCTGCAGCGGTCACAGATGAGGATGTCGCCACCATTTTGGGGGTGTGCCGGGTCATCTTTCTCAATCTCGGAAACGGACTGGCCTTCCCGCCGTCTAGGAATGGGCTCTTCTCCCCGAGCACGCCTCAAGGCCTGATCTCTGCTGTCGTGCTTCTCTATCGCCGCGGCAGAGACAAGCAAGGTATTCATGTGTACGACGTCGGCCCGGCCCTCACTTTCCTTCATCTCTTCGTGACTGGCCAAGAGCTTCGGTTTGGCCAGTGTTTTCCTAGGGAATCGGATGCGCTCGAATCTGTCCTCGAGAGGATCCAAGACCAAGGTCACTTTAATCTGGGTCTCGGCCCTTGCCCTGGTCTTGTTAGGGAATATATGGACTGAAGCGGTCTTGGTTGCAGATGCAGGGCTCTTGGGGATGAATATGGCTCCAGCAACGTGTACGTTGGACGCCATTGAATCATCACAATTGTCTTCGATCGAATGGTTGCCACTTTGGGTCACGACTCCGCTGGATATTTTCCGGGAAGGAGGCTGGCTTCGATTACGAGCATCGCCAGGAGGATTGGCATGGCTGGAGATGAGATTGGCGCCGGGGGGTGGGGGAGTACTGCTAGCCTGGGAAGATCCGGCCGTTTCCAAGAGGCTGCTGAAGGCTTGGCACCGGGATTTGTCGGGCGGTGGGATTCCATATTTCCTGCTCAAGATGTGATAATCGCATCGCAGTATGGTCGTCAGTGGAATCAAAGGACGGAGATTGTGAAACATCCTGGGTGTGTTGGAACGCACAGTACTGGTCTGGGGCCAAGGTAGTGGTATAATGGTCGTTGAAGATATCGAAGGGATTGATGGTGGTATCAAAATTTAGATGCTTATTTGATGTATAGAAATCGGCTTCCATGTTGGCTGTATGAGGGTGCTACCTCGTGGCAAGGGCTAAGTCTGAGATCAAAGTTAGAATTCCCGGATTGATGGAAATGTATTGTAAATATGGCCAACAATAAACAGAGCGATAAGGCGAAGATCGACGGACGTGCGGAAGGGACCATAGGGCAAAGAGAGCAAATGAAGAAGACCCCACGATGAGATAGCTTGGGGGCCATGGGATGAGTTCAACTAGCCATAGCGAGAGCGAGAACAAGCGTCCCTTAGTCCCAGTATATGTACGTCTCCTGATGCAGGCTCTATGCTACTCCCATCCACCTTTACATTACAAGCGGCGCAAGTAACGAGAACGGTTAGGAGACACCGCCGACCAATACGATACTTCTCCTTATCTTATTTCATTTCCTCCTGTGTCACTATCCACACCTTGTTAGAGCAAGACGTTGACTGTGCCTTGAAATATCCTCACTAAAATTCCTCCGTGTAGCCAGATACCTGCTTTACCTTCATAACGGGATCATGTGTAGCAAGCTAGCCATATTTGTGCTTTCTCCCTTGCTGCAAGCGTAAGTTTGGGAAAAAGCGGAACATGGGGTAGCGCGGACAATAGTAGCTTCTGACAGAAGCACCAGCACTTGGTAAGACCGACCATCCCATCGCAACCGTTCATGCGGGGCAGTATCTTGGCAATGAATCGACGATGACCAAAGACTTGCATTTACTACATAACTTGGTACTGCCTGGGTTCAGGTCACGACCGCGCGGAATGACTTCAAGGCGCCGATTGGCGTAGAACCGGATAGATATAGTCATTGAGCCTTCTAATTTCTAAACTATTATAGGATGCATTTCCAATCGATGAAACCCCTGGTCACTGCCTGAGTGAGCCAGAACGGTCGCATAGCTGCTTTCACCTCGTTCGTTGGCCATGTACGTAGTGTGGTATGACTACTGACTGCGTCTTTCGTGCCATAGATGATGAAAGGTCCTTCAACCAACCACCAATCGGAAGTGCTCTTGTAGCCCCGAATGATATACCACATATCGTCTCTTTTAATTAGGGTGTTGAACATGAATATATAGAAGATCTCCTCAACCCGATACGGAGTCCTCATATTCCACACACTATCTCGCACGAGTGCCAGCACCCGTAATATTTCGGTCTGTAGGTTTTGTTCGTCATATTTTTGGTAGGCATCAAGTAACGCAGTGTTGAGATCCTGTGCGTCAATAGGAATTGAGGAGTGTTGTAATACTCCAGATACTCGTTTCGAGATGAGGGTGACAACCGACGTGAAGGATCCGAATCTTATGCTGAGTTGTTCGGTTTGGAAAAATCGAGATCGTAAAAGTAGCAGGTACGTTTTGATATGCGAGCATAAACATGTAGGATAGAACTATTTATATGCCCACTCCGCGTAGTAAAGCCTAGCGATAGCCCCAGACCAGTATAAGCGATGATGCTCCGAGCGAGGCAGTCACGACGATGAAGGAATGAAAACACTCTCAGGCTCGTAGTAATCGTAAGGGAGGGGGGCAACAATGGCGTACGGCAAGGAGCTACACCCTTCCCCGTTACCTGCTAATCTACCACAGTAACGACTCCAGTGTAAGATTGAACTATTTTACGAGGGAAATCAGCAGAACATAACCCTCTGAGTCGAACTCAGTGTCACTGAAAATGCTCCTACAAGAAATAACGCAGGTACGAACATTCACTGGTAATAGGAACCCACCTCCTGAGACCCCCTTGCGCATGCTTCTAGCTTCTGCTTGCTCATCATTCTTGTACCTCAAGCTCTGCTACTGCATCCCTCCGGCTTGATTCCGGTACGTAGGCAGACACTACGAGATTGTCTGCACGGATCGGTAGACTTACACAACATATATACTATGAGAATACTTCTTGAGTGTCTTTTGGAGTAGACGTCTACCGATTCAAATCCGCGCAAATGATTGAGCCATGTGCCAGTCTTCCAGATGGAGATAATTAGTTATTCCTAGGCTTACGGTGGTTAAGTGAGTGCTAGGCTTGAAACACAACATCCAAAAACTCCATAACAAGGTTGACATTGGTCAATCTGACCAGTATTTTGGAGTTGAGTGGCGGATAGAGCATCAAGTTTCATAAGCGCATATCGCTGTTGCTAGGTGGCTCCGGTCGTTTCGCCGTTCAAGCTGTGAAGTGCTTCCCATATCGATTTCAAGATCCTGGTGCAATTGAACGTCTTCATCGTGGTAATTGACTCAATGGTTTGGGTGAACAATACGGGCAAATTGATGCCTTCCCAACCGTTCGCCTTCAGCGAATCTATTCGTACATTAAGTGCATTGCCCGCAACCTACCAGAAGTCAGTGTTATCATGTTCCGTGAAACATGCGGGGGATATATGTCTAGCCTGCCCATGCACAACAGGACATCAGGCCATTTAGCCTCAACGGCCAATGACAGGATCGTAGACCTTTCCCAATTCTCGGCATTAAGATAAGTGTTGTCAGTCTTACAAAGGACGGTCATCCGTTAGAAACATACACGTGCTGTTCTAGATCTCGTGTTTCGTTTGGGCCCGAGACGGATCCCTTCGTCCAGTTATTGCAGTCCGCTATCACACGAGCAGCGAGTTGGTCTTGAAGAAGGACGATGAGCCCTCCAGGAGTGAATGGTCCTGACAAGTCTTTGTGGCAGAAAGCTCGGGATGTGGAATTTGGGGGGGGGGGGGGGGGGGGGGGGGGGGGGGGGGGGGGGGGGGGGGGGGGGGGGGGGGGGGGGGGGGGGGGGGG
>JAKLMB010000064.1:0-31520 GCA_022813625.1 Aaosphaeria pasadenensis | reverse complement strand
ATTCCAATTGTAAATAAAATTAGTGATAAATTCATTGTATAAAATATAAAGAAATATCTATTTAAGTTTTTTTTTTTCAAGATTTGAACTTGGAATAATATATTAACATATAATGTTATGTTGTACTATATTAATATATTGTTATACCATATAAATAATATATACAAATGTACTATATTATATATATATATGAGCTTTAATAGAACATAAACTGTTAATAAAAACATAATTTCTATCTTCTCCCCTTTTTCCAATTTTTATTGTATAAAAATTGGGATATGTTACATTTTATATCCAACACTTATTGTGTTACACTTATAAGATATTTGCTAATCTTTCATAACATGTTAACTATTATAACAGTTTTTTGTTAAGATAATAAATTATCCTTTATATTTTTAAGTAAAAAAAAAAATACTTAAAGATTTAAAGTACTATTTTTTACTTACAGTTCTCAAATCAATAAATGAATTTTCAACTAAAGTAACAAAATACATCACTACTGAGAAATATAAGAAGTATAAAACAGTAGATATTTGACCAAACTCAATAAATGGAGACTCTACGTGTTTGGCTCCTAATTGCATTAATATTAAGAAATTAGCAATAAATGCGTAAAATGCTATTTTACTTAATGGTCTAAATTGCATTCCTCTTGATCTACTTACGTCTGTAACAGGTAAAAGTAATAATATTAAAATGGCAGAAAACATTGCTATAACTCCTAATAGTTTGTTAGGAATAGATCTTAATATTGCATAAAAAGGAAGAAGATATCATTCTGGAACAATGGCTGGAGGTGTTTGCATTGGATTTGCCATTACATAATTTTCACTATCACCTAAAACATTAGGCATAAAGAATACAAATACAGATAATACAAAGATAAATAAGAATATTGTAATAAGATCCTTAAATAAAAAGTATGGTGCCATAGGTAGTCTTTCATAACCAGCTGAAACACCTAAAGGATTTCCTGATCCAGCTGTATCATGTAACACTATTAAATGCATTAGTGCTAAAGCAGCTAATACAAAAGGTAAAACAAAGTGTAATGAGAAAAATCTATTTAATGTGGCATTGTTAACTGAGAAACCTCCTCATATAAACTCAACTATATCTTGTCCCACTCATGGTATGGCACTCATAAGGTTAGTAATAACTGTAGCACCTCATAGGCTCATTTGACCATATGGTAAAACATAACCCAGGAAAGCTGTAGCCATCATTAAAATAAATATAACAGTACCAATAGTTCATACTAGAGTTCTTGGCGCTCTATATGATCCATAGTACATACCTCTTCCTATGTGTAAGTATACTAAGAAGAAAAATGCGGAAGCAGTGTTTGCGTGTAAATAACGTATTAATCATCCATTATTTACATCACGCATAATGTGTTCTACACTATTAAATGCTTCAGCTACACTAGGGTTATAGTGCATTGCTAAGGTAACACCTGTAACTATTTGTATAATTAAACAAACAGCTAATAAAGAACCAAAATTTCATAAATAACTTAAATTTACAGGTTGTGGTGAATCAACTAAGTAAGAATTAGCCAATCTTAAAATAGGATGACTTTTTAATAATCTCATTTTTTTTTTTTAATTAAAGATTTTTTTTTTATTAAATAGAATATTTTACTGTTTTTGCTATTTAAAATTTTTATTTAAATTTTTTTTTTTCAATGTTTAAATTTTATTTTTATTTAAATTTTATTTTTAAATTTTATTTTTATGTCACATTATTTATACTTACCTGAAAAATTTGGTAATGTAAATGTTAATATAAAGATTGTAGTAATAAAATCTAATTACAAAATGTAATAATAGAATCTAATTTAAAATATAGTAATAGAATCGTATTAAAAGTAGTAATTATCTTAATAATAGTAATATTATTTACTATTAGTTTTTAACGTTAATTATTAAATAACTAACATTACTACAAAGTATTATGTTTATATTTATACTATTATGTATATATTTATATCAAATATATACTATAAACTTCTATTCAAAAAATAAGTGACTTGAACACTTAACCTGCTGTATAAAAAAGCATGCTCTACCAGTTGAGCTAATTTCTTTTTTTTATGGGCTTTAACCTATATAATATCATCTATATAACTCTATAAATGATATGTTTTATATATAATCTTCTCCCATAATTACTATATACTTATAATTTCCACGTTAATTATTCATAAGTACCCTTTACCTTAAAGGGGATTTGTTATACTAAGTAAGTTATTTTATAATAAATTTGGTTGTTTTTAAAACAAAAATAATAACATTAAAATTAATTAGTCTCCCAATAATTAATACTATTGTTCCTGTAATCAAGACAAGAAGTTCACTAAAGGAACAGATTCCACAACAATAGGCATAGAACTGTGTAATATACCACATATCTCTGAACATTGACCATAGAATGTACCTAATCTGTTAATAAGAACTGAAAATTGGTTTAATCTTCCAGGGTATGCATCACATTTTATTCCTAAAGCAGGAATTGCAAATGAATGTATAACATCTGCAGCTGTAAGAATAAATCTAGTGTGTGTAATTTCAGGAAGAATAACTCTATTATCAACTTCTAACATTCTTAAAGCTCCTTCTTCTAAGTCAGCTTCAGGTACTAAATAAGAATCAAATTCAACAAAGTCTCCGTCACTATTTAAAAAGTCTGGATACTCGTAACTTCAGTATCATTGGTGACCTTCTGCTAATACAGATAATGATGGATCTGTAACTTCATCCATTAAATATAATAATTTAAAAGAAGGGAAAGCAATTAATACTAATATTAATGCAGGAGTAATAGTTCAAATTAATTCTATTAATGTACCGTGATTTAAGTATTTATTACTAATAGGTGCTTTAGAATTGTCAAAATTTTTAATAATAGATCCTTGTACTCAAGCTACACTAAATAGTATAGCTACTAAATAGTACATAATGTTATCATGTAATTCCACAAGAGCTTCCATTTGTGGGCTAGCACTATCTTGGAAGTAAAGCCCTCAAGCTCTAGGTGCATCACAATTAACTAATTCAGAGTTGTATAAAAATACTGTATAACATGCTAATATAGCAAAGAATACTAATAATATAGAGTTTATTCTATTTTTATATAAATTGTAAGTATTTAATAATGTAATTTTAATTAAAGTATTATTAAATAACATTACGAATCTTATTATATAAAAAATAATACTATTACCTAAAATAGGTAGTAACATGTTTCCATTAATTAAATCTAAAGCAGTATCAACGGACTCTTGAGTATCCTCAGTTATTCTCTGTTTAATAGAAACTACTGAGTCATCCAATGAAAGAAGTCTTTCTTTTAGCTCTGTATCACTATTCAGATTTTTAGCTTGTGAAATTTCTTCTCTTAATGAATCACAATGATTATGAAGATTTTTAATCTCTTCTTGAGCTTCATTTTTTAAGTTTGCTACTCTTTCCTCGGTTGTATTACCAGATACATAACCTTCGCTAGCTCTTTCATCTGCACTAGGTCCTTTATATCTACCTTCAAGGTCTTCTACCTTTTTCTCTAATTTATCGACAGCTGATTCATCAATTATAGTACTTTGTAAAGGTAAACTAGTAAATGCGTGAGGTTTAGGTGGACTATGTAAAGCTCACTCTAAACCAGGGGCTGTTCTATCTTTAAGTATTCTTAAATAATCACTGAATAATTGAGGAACTGCTCATGGATATCCAAATACAGCTTTACCTTTTACAAGTTGTAAGTATATTATTTGTAAGAATAGTGCAGTAGCTGCAACAGATATAACTGAACCAATACTACTAATATAGTTTCAACCTGTGAAAGCATCAGGGTAATCACTAACCCGACGAGGCATTCCTTGTAATCCTAAGAAATGTTGAGGGAAGAATGTGAAATTAACTCCAATAAATAACACTCAGAAGTGTACTTTAGAATATAATATATTATAATC
The DNA here is from genome assembly GCA_022813625.1 of Aaosphaeria pasadenensis. Classification (NCBI taxonomy): domain Eukaryota; kingdom Fungi; phylum Ascomycota; class Dothideomycetes; order Pleosporales; genus Aaosphaeria; species Aaosphaeria pasadenensis. The sequence continues at coordinate 27,544 of JAKLMB010000064.1, read as the reverse complement.
TAATCCTAATATTTTTGGAATTCAGAAGTATCATCCACTAAATAAGGCAAATATAGCACCCATACTTAAAACGTAGTGGAAATGAGCAACAACATAATAAGTATCGTGGAAAGCAATATCAAGAGATGCGTTCGCAAGAACAACTCCACTTAATCCCCCAATTGTAAACATAAATATAAATCCTAATGCAAATAGTAATGATGGTACAAAGTTTAAAGAACCCCCATAACAAGTTGCTAATCAAGAGAATATTTTAATTCCAGTAGGCACTGCAATAATTAAAGTTGCAGCAGTGAAATATGCTCTTGTATCTACATCAAGACCTACAGTATACATATGATGACTTCAAACTAAGAATCCTAATATACCAATAGAACACATGGCATATACCATACCTAAGTACCCAAATACACTTTTATTTGAATTTGATGAAACAACAGTACTTATTATTCCAAACCCTGGGATTATTAAAATATAAACCTCAGGATGTCCAAAGAATCAGAATAAATGTTGGTATAATATAGGATCACCACCACCTGCTACCTCAAAGAATGAAGTATTAAAGTTTCTATCTGTTAATACCATAGTAATTCCACCGGCTAAAACAGGTAATGATAGTAATAATAATATAGCTGTAATAACAACAGCTCATGCAAATAATATTAATTTATGTAATCTTATACCAGGACTTCTCATATTAAATGTAGTAGTCATAAAATTCATGGCTCCAAGTAAACTAGATATACCAGATAAATGTAACCCAAAGATAGCTAAATCAACACTTGGACCACTATGACTTTGAATACCTGATAAAGGTGGGTAAAGAGTTCACCCTGTACCTACACCATTTTCTATTCCACCTGCAAATAAGAATAATACGATACTAGGAATTAATGATAAGTAACTTATATTATTAAGTCTAGGGAATCCCATATCAGGACCTCCTAATCCTAATGGAAGTAAGAAATTACCAAATCCTCCTATTAAAGCAGGCATAACCATGAAGAAAATCATAATTATAGCATGAGCAGTTATAATACTGTTATATAATTGATTATCTGCTATAAATTGAACACCAGGTCCTGATAGCTCTAATCTAATTAGTACAGAAAAAGCAGTACCAACTAGCCCTGAAAATAATGCAAAAATTAAATATAAAACACCAATATCTTTAGCATTTGAAGATAAAAATCATCTTTCAAATCACAGACTAATGGCAGAAGTTTTTATATTTAAATTATTATATTTATCTTTTGAAGATAAAATTATTTTGTTATCAAATAAATTGACAAAATTAAAAATAGAACCAGAAATCAAAATTATTTAAAATTTTCGTGTAGTTTTAATTTAAATTAATAAAAGAACAAAAAAGACTATTTGTTACAGGATAATAAAATTTAGTTTATATATTAATCACATAACGTTAAAGATTTTTATATTTTAACTAACTTAAACCAACTGACTATAAAATATAAAATCTTTAACAAACTTACTATAATATATTTTAAAAATAAAAAATATTTGAAATATTTAGATCAAATAAATTTTTTAAATAAAACTAATTTAACAGATTTTAAAAGTATTAAATTTAATTTTATTTATTATAAGAAATAAGTGATTCGAACACTTAACCTGCCGTATCTAAAACAGATATTCTACCGGTTGAACTAATTTCTTTTTTATATTTTATTTTTTATTTACTATTGCTTTTTGTCTTCTCCTTTATTATTTAAATGAAAATCCTATTCATTTTAAATGATATGCTCTCTTTATTAACTATAAATATCATTTAATATTTATTAAAGATACTAATCTTTATTATAGGTATAACATATTTTAATGTAAGATATAGATTTTTTAATAAAAATGTATATAATCATTATATATTGCTGTAAATATAATTATATAATGTAATTTATAATTTAAAATATATATTCTTATCCTCAATAATAGATTGATACAAACAAGAAAAGTAATACAATATCTACAAAGTGTCAGTATAAATACTAGCTTTTAATCCCAAGTGATGGTTATTTGTAATGTGATAAGTTAATACACGTCATAGACCTACTCATATAAAAGGGATGGGGTGTTGTACCTATTAAAAATAATATTAATAGTAAATTAATTAAATACATAATTAAAAACACCTTAAATAAAAACATTTTTTTTGAATGGGCTTTATATGGTTTATAACTATACTTCTCCCATTTTCTCTTTTATAAAAAGGAGGATTCATCTATATATTCATTAATGAGTATTTAGTAGTAATCCCAATAATAATTGTAATCAGTACTATATCTATAGTTATAACAACACCATTTACTGGAATATTAGTAATTTGTATTTCCTTAGGCATTTGTAAATTAAATGATACAAAACTAACTTTAAGCTTTTAGAAATATTACGAGGATTTTTCGCAATAAAATTAATTATGAACCCCAGTAATAAATCGATACAAAAAGAAATAATCATACCACATCTACGAAATGTCAGTATAAAATACCAGCTTCTAATCCTAAATGATGGTTATCTGTTAAATGGTAAGCTAATAAACGTCATAACCCTACAGCTATAAATGCTGTACCAATCATAACATGTATTCCGTGGAACCCTGTTCCAAAATAAAAACATGATCCAAAAGCTCCATCTGATATAGTAAATGATGAAACTGCATATTCCACACCTTGTAAAGCTGTAAATATTATTGCTAATATTACAGTATATACTAATCCATATAAAGCTTTGTCTCTTTTTCCATTAATTAAGAAATGATGTCCATATGTTACTGTAAACCCTGAAGCAAGTAAAATAACTGTATTTATTAATGGTAACTCAAAAGGATCTATAGCTTCAATTCCCATAGGAGGTCACATAGCACCTAATTCAACAGCTGGTGAAAGAGCGCTATGGAAAAATGTTCAGAAGATTGCTAAGAAAAATAAAGCTTCAGACACTATAAATAAAGCAACTCCCATATTTAATCCTTTTTGTACAGCTAAAGTATGATTACCTAAGTATGTACCCTCTGCTATTACATCTCTTCATCATAAAGACATAGATAAAATTAAAGCAGCTAAACTTAAAAATAAGTTATTTTCTGCGTGAGCAAATCCATGAAATGATAAAACTGCAGATGTAGTAAGAGTTAAAAGACTAATTGATGTATACAATGGTCATGGAGAAGGAGATACTAAGTGGAAGGGATGCGCTTGGAAATTACTTCTATTTAAATTTGACATATTTTTATATATATAATTCATAATTCGTTTTCACCTGGGTTTTTATGTTAATTACTATAACACAATAATCTATTATAATGTTATTACATTATAGTATAGAAAAAATAAAATTTCTGTTTTTTAAAACTGGACTAAAAATTCTAAATAAGCCTTTAAGGGGTAAATTTATATATTTTAATCCTAAATGTCTTATTCCTTACAATGCTATATTTTTATATGTAAATCAAGTGTAAACAGCACAAATTATTACTAATTAAAAAACAACTATAAACATTTCTTCTTTTTGTTTTAAAATTTTCTTTTCCAAATAATATTTTTTCAATCTATCAATAGATAATTCTAATATTTCTTATTTAGAATAAATGTAATTAACTAATTTACTTCCTAACATACTAGTATTAATCTCACCAATAGTGTACTTATTAACATAATTACTAAACATAATATCAAACTCATCAATAGTAATAGCTTCAATAGTAATAGCTTCAATACGTTTTTGAAGTGTGTAGTTATCATAAACTTTTTTACTCTCTTGATTAATATATATGATACTAAGTAAGTGAGTAACAAACTTAGCAGCTAATTTTTTTTCTGAAAGATTATTGTTAGTCAATACTTTAGTCTTAGAAGAAACATATCTATAAGATATAAAATTATTTTTATTAATATGAGTAGAATTATTAATATGAGTATAATTATTAATATGAGTATAATTATTAATATAATAATAACTCCGAGGGCCAAAACGAGCAAAATAACCTTCTGAAGAAAAAGTTCTTAAAAAGTTAATAGTGTGTGAATGAGAATAATTAAACATTGTTTGTGTTTTCATAATAAAATTCATTTGTTTTTTTTTACTTTTTTAATTTTTTTTTTAAAATATTACATAGTAATGTATTTGATACAATTTTAAACATTATTAAATAGTAATGTATTTGATACAATTTTAAACATAATATTAAATAGTAATGTATTAGACATAATATTTACATTTATTTGAAATTATTAAAATAATTCTTATTAGTTTAATGGTAGAACAAGATACTTCTAATATTTTAATCTAAGTTCGAATCTTAGATAAGAATCAATATTTTAATAAAAAAATTTTTTTTTATAGAAAATCACATCTATAAAAATTTGAGTTTGATGATGGCTCTGATTGAACGCTATGTAAATGCTTGACACATGCTAATCGTACGTCAATATTTGGTTTTTATAAAACTATGTGTATTGAAGTGGTGTACAGGTGAGTAATAGGTATTTTAGCTACCTAAGAGTAAGGCAAAATAAATACCTTATACTAACATATATATGTTATTTATTTTTAAATAACATGTTATGTTTTTTAAAGAAATTAAATTTCGCTCTTAGTTGATTATAAATAACCCCCGGATAAGTAGTAAATATGGTAATGTCCTATTTAGCTTATGTCCGTAGTCAAGACTGAGAGGTCGATTGATCACACTGGGTCTGAAAAAACCCCAGTGCGTATAGTACAGCAGTGAGGAATTTTGGTCAATGGCCTAAAGGCTGAACCAGCAACTTACAGGAATGAGAGTTAATATAAATGACTTATTAACTTGCTTGACTAGGTCTTATAAAATTCTGGATAAAGCTGATAATGACAACTTTATATCCATAGGTCTCGACCAAATCTTGTGCCAGCAGTCGCGGTAAGACAAGGGAGACGAGTGTTATTCATCTTGAACAGGTATAATGGGTACCTAGACTGTGTACAAAGGCTTGAAAGAGTACCTGTTACACTAGAGTTTGATATGTGAGAGGGAGATTTCAGAACTATTGGTGTAGAGATAAAATTCTTTTATACAAATGGGACTGATAACGGCGAAGGCAAACCTCTATGTACATGTACTAAGTTAATGAGAAGAATCATATGTAAATATGGTTATATATATCACTTGTTGATATATAACTTGTTAAGATTATATAAATTAATGGTCTGACAAAGTCATGATAATTAATTATATTTTTAGTACTAAACTGACGTTGAGGGACGAAGGCTCAGATAGTGAAGAGGATTAGATACCCCCGTAGCCTGGGCAGATAATGATGAGTGCCATAGGTTGGCTTTAAGTTGAACTATAAATGAAAGTGGAAGCACTCCACCTCAAGAGTAATGTGGCAACACAGGAACTGAAATCATTAGACCGTTTCTGAAACCAGTAGTGAAGTATGTTATTTAATTCGATGATCCTCGAATAACCTTACCACAATTTGAATGCTCTAAATTAATATAGTTTATTGAATTATCTTATTTAGACCACATGCGTTGCATGGCTGTCTTCAGTTAATGTCGTGAGATTTGGTTAGGTCCATTAAATTAACGTAAACCCTTGTTTTATTTAATACAATAAGACAGCTCTCCGCCTACAATTGGATATGATAATAGGGATTAAGACAAGTCATCATGGCCTTAATATTGTGGGCTATAGACGTGCCACATAGGCCTTCACAAAGGGATGCAATAATGCGAATTGGAGCTAATCCCCTAAAATAGGAAAAAATATGAATTGTAGCCTGAAATTCGACTACATGAAAAAGGAATTACTAGTAATCGTGAGTAATCACATCACGGTGAATTTAATCTCAGATAGGTACTAACCACTCGTCAGGCGCTGAAAGGAGTATGTGCAATAAGTTTGGTAGCTGCTGTTTTCTATTCTAAATTTTTAGGTTTAGATTTTTCGGCAGAATTATCTTCGTATGCGTGACTCTAATTGGTGTTAAGTCGAAATATGGTTCGGGTTGGGGAACTAGCCCGGGATTAATAAATTTTAACGATACACCCAAACAAAAAAATCTGTGCAAGGAGCGTAAATAGCTATTTTAATGTATCCGCCGTTAGGCAGATTGTTAATTTATCTACTTATATACATTATTAAATTGTGTTTTTATATTGGTTCGAGTCCATATACAGATTTAATAGTAATGACTACTATTTACTATAAGATAAAAACATATTATAATATATTATATACTATAATATATGGGGATAAATTTATTTTGTATTTTTAGATTTATTAAATTAAAAAAAAATAAAGGAGAGTTCCTTTATTGGTAAGAAGGGTTGAGCTGTAAACTCAATAGTAATATACTTTTAAGAGTTCGAATCTCTTGTCTCCTAATATAATAAATAATCTTAAATTAGAGATATAATCTTACATTAGAGATAATAACTAATAGAGATTATAACTAATAGAGATATAATCTTAAATTATTAAAGATATAATAATAAATTATTATATATAAACTAACATTAGAGATATAAACTAACATTATTAGATATATAGGTTTAAAGTATTAAATTTATAAATAATGTGTTAAATTATTCTTTAACTACTTAATGATTACTATATAAAGCCTTTATAGCTCAATGGTAGAGCGGAATACTGTTAATATTCTGATAAATGTTCGATTCATTTTAAGGGCTAACCTATAAAATATCAAATATTTCAAATTGTTATTATAAGTACTAAAGTATAGTAGATCTCTAAGGATTAAAAATTAAATATGTAAATAATAGTTATGAGACAGTTAAAAAAAAAATTACCATGTTGCATCTTATTAATGAATCCACATTTAATGGTTATAGTGTAATAAGTTTAGATTTATTATACTTTATTTCTATATTATTTGGTATTTTAGTTATAATTAGTAATAATCCTATAATCTCAGTATTATTTTTAATAGGGTTGTTTTTAAGCATATCATGTTATTTAATTTTAACAGGATTAAATTTCTTAGGTTTAGCATATTTATTAGTATACATAGGAGCTGTATCTATATTATTTCTATTTATATTAATGCTAATAAATGTTAGAGTATCTGAATTATTTATAGATAGTTTAAATAGTATACCTTTAGCTGTATTATTGGGTAGTTTCTTTAATTATGTCGTTAACAATGTATTACCTTACATGATGTTAACTTTTAATAATTTATTATACCATGTTAATACTACTACAAGATTAGCTAATGTAACATCTATGTCATGAGATGGATATTTAGCAGAAAACACTCATATAACAAGTATAGGTAATATATTATATGGAAATTATTCTATATGATTAATTATTACATCTATAATATTATTATTAGCAATGGTTGGTGCTATAGTTATAACTTTAAAACCAGAAACTAACACAAAATCATAATTTTTTAGAAAAAACTATCTAAAAAATAAATTTATTGAAAAAAATATTAAAAAAAACATAAAAAAACAAAAAAATAAATAAAAAAAATAAATAAAAAATAGAGAAATTAGCTCAACTGGTAGAGCATCCGTTTTACACACGGCAGGTTAAGTGTTCGAATCACTTATTTCTTACTCATGCAAAATAAATATATATAGATTTAGAGATCTTAGCTTAATGGTAAAGCGTATGACTTTTAATCATTCTAATAAGGGTTCAAGTCCCTTAGGTCTTAACTTAATAGTAAAGCGTATGACTTTTAATCATAATAGTAAAAATTTTAATAATAATAGTAAAAATTTAAAGGATTTAAATCTTATAATTATATACGGCTATAGGTTAACGGTAGACCATTCGTCTTCCAAACGATTTGTACCGATTCGAATTCGGTTGGCCGTATAGGGTTAGTAACTTAATTGGTAGAGAACTTTCTTGTCACGAAAGTAGATATCGGTTCGAATCCGGTCTAACTCGAAGGAAAAGTTACCATTGGTAGGGTGAGGTATTTGCTAAATATTGTGTTTAACACGTGGTGGTTCGACTCCGCTCTTTTCCGCAAAAAACATGACAATTGAAAAAAAAAGGGATAATTGCAAAAAAAAGGATAATTGCATCAAAAATAATTATTGCAAAATAATGATAATTGCAAAAAACATAGTTAAAAACATGATAATTAAATAAAATTTAGCATGTAATATGTTTTTAAGATGTAATATAGTTTTATGAATCTTACCAAAAACATATAGTTTTATATATACCACCAGAAGAGTATAGTTTAATTGGTAAAATAGGAAGCTTCAAACTTCAAATTTCCAGTTCAAGTCTGGATGCTCTTGTTGTTATAAACGTAGTAAAGTGTTTGTTTATAATTATTTATATGTAATAATGTGTTTATGAGCAGATTTTTACACGTAATTCTTTTTATGAACAGATTTTTATACATAATAAGGTGTTTATGTGTAATTAAGGTTCCTTAGCTTAATAGGTAAAGCGCATTTTTGATAAGGATGTGATCGACGTTCAATTCGTTGAGGAATCAATGTGCGTTAGTTAAATAGGTATAATAACATGCTACGGACATGTTTTTACAAGTTCAAGTCTTGTACGCACTTTTCATTGCTAATATATAATATATTTTAGAGTAAATTATTTATGTAATAAGTTGTTTTGTAATAAAGTTTATCTATAATAAATTGTTTACCTATAATTTATATATTATAATGTAATATATTATCATAAAAAGAGAATTGACTGAGTGGCTTAAAGTGATAAGCTTGAAACTTATTTGGTTGAAAAATCACATCCGTTCGAATCGGATATTCTCTGCTATTTTTTACAAATATTATGTTATTTTTACAAATAATGTTATTTTTATAAATATTATGTTATTTGTACAACTATACAATTAATATAAACAGGTTAGAGCCAGGTTGGTTAGGCGCCTCATTTGGGTTGAGGAATAGTTATGTTCGAATCATAATAACCTGATATTTTTTATTGTATATGATATTATATAGTAATGTATTTGATATGTAATGTATTATTTCATAATTTTAACACCTTAAAAAGATAACTTAAATAATTTAAGGTTTAGCTTTATGGCAAGTATATAAAGAGACTATTAAGGATTATTAGCTGTATATTAAATAAAAAATTTAATAAAATTGTCCGAAATTTATAATTTTGGACTGTAAACGAAGTGAATTGAAATATCTTATTAGCTTCAGGAAAAAAAATCAAACGAGATTTTATGAGTAGTGTGAATGAAAGTAAAACAGGCTTTAAAGTAAAACGGTAAATCTGTTTGAATAAAGGGGAACCTTCCTCTAAGCCTAAATATAATATACAAGCGATAGCATAGAGTACTGTGAAGGAAAATACTGAATTAGTAGTCTTATAAGCAGCTCAAGTTAAGTTTAATAAACATATAAGAGCGTACCTTTTGTATAATGGGTCAGCAAGTTCTAATTAGATGCAAGCAAAGAAAAATAGAACAAGTAGCATTTTGATGTGGTGTACTATAATAACCTACACAGGTGGCTTACTAACTTAGTTAGTTACTAGGTGAATTTAATCAAATGAATAAATTAAGTCTAACGATGGTATTAATCTAATGATAAGTACATGGTAAACACACAAGCTACTACAGGTTCTGTTTATTTTGCCTAGATAATCCAATTATTAAGTAATGATATAGTATCTAAATAGAGACCCGAAGAGTAGTGATCTTACTATGGTCAGGCTTATAAAAGGCCGGATGGGTTATCGTTGTAAAGATATCCAAAGAACCATGGTAAGTTAGTGAAAGACAAAACTGACTACTATAGCTGGTTTTCCGCGAAACATATGTAAGTATGTGGTTTAAATTACATCATAGCAGGTACAGAACTGTAATCTCGGACAAATTGTGCATTGTTATTCTTTAAAGGTTATTATCTTTTGGAATAGTAGTGCCTTGTGCATATGGGGGGGTCGTGAAGACTCTATTCGCGAGTATTTGATCTCGGAAGGGCAATGATGAATGTTGAACTATCAGACATTTAACGATAAGGTTGTGTGTCAAAAGGGAAACAGCCCAGAACAAGTGTTTAAGGTTCCAAAGTTTTTGTTAAGTGAAAGTAAGGAAGTATTTAAACGATACAACCAGGAAATAGGCTTAGAAGCGGCCATTTTTTAAAGACCTCGTAACAGAGCACTGGTTCAATTGGTTAATTCAATTAACCATATTAGTTAAAAGCGCCGAAGATATAACGGATCTAAACAAAACACCGACACCTTGTCCATAATTGATTTTAATGCTAAAATAAATTTTAGTATTACTTTGGTATCAATAATTTAACAAAGTATTACGATTTTTAAGTTAAATTTCTATTTTATGGGGTAGCGGAACATTGGGTAAATAAAATCGGTAACGTTTTTAATTTTATCGAAGGAGTTCTTGCGTCTTTTACCCAGACTACCACCCTTAGTTAAGTCTGAGGGTAGTAGCAAGACGCGGCAACCAAAGCTAAGAAAAAAGACTTTTGTTGTGATTTTCTGGTTATTTAGTGAAGAATAGGTATTTACTTAGTAAATCAATAGCAACTAACCTATATATCCCAAGTGAGAATGCTGACACAAGTAACGAAAAAGAGGAAAATACCTCTCGCCTTAAGCTTATGGTATAGTTATACGAACTAGATACAAGAAAAATCTCAAAATGAGAAACGTAGCTAGTTCTAGATAGGAAAGCATAATCGGTCTCTAAATTAAACCTAAAGGTTAAAATGATGAGAATGTATATGTAAACATAAAATATATGCTTTTGCACTAAATGTTTCATTTTTATATAAAATAGTAATCTTTAAAGTATTTATGCTTTAATTTCCAAGAAATTGGAGAATGATCTATGAAGAAATATAGAAAAGTGGGATTTTAAATTTAGTTTAAAAGCATTTGAGATATATGTTCTGGAAAATACAATACATGCTTTTTAGTAACTCGTGTTTTAAACGAGTGAAAGTTTGAAAAAACATAAATTTTTTAGTTAAATCTAATAAGTACCGTACCTAAAAACTACCACAAGTAAGCTAGTAGAGAATACGAAGGCGTTTGAGCTAACAATCATTAAGGAACTCGGCAAATTGACACCGTAACTGAGGGAGAAGGTGTGCCATTCTACTGATTAATATCAGAATAGAAGAGGAGACATAAAATGGTGTTGCACGACTGTTTAATTAAAACACAGCACTTTGCGTAAGATGTAAATCAATGTATAGAGTGCGCTATCTGCCCAATGATGGCTGGTTAACGGATTTACTTAGTTGACTAACATAGACTAGGTTTTGAAGGAACCCCCATTTAATGGCGGCCTTACCTATGAGGGTCCTAAGGTAGCGAAATACCTTGGCATTTAAATGATGTCGCGCATGAATGATCTCACGATGCAACAGCTGTCTCAATGATTGGCTCAGTGAAACTGGAATGGCAGTGAAGATACTGCCTATCTCTAGATAGACGAGAAGACCCCATGCAGCTTTACTGTTACTAGTTATAGGGTATAATTTACCAGGTTTTAGTGAATAAGGTAGTTGTTAACAAAATTGAAACACCTTTACTCTGGTTGTTATATTAGCAGAATAAGTAGAAATATCTTCTTTTTTACTTACCTCTGCCATTTAAAGATGTTATCCAAAAAAGGAGAATGAAATTATATATTAGGGCATAAAAACCCATCCAAATATAATTTTATTACTCAGGAGACAATGGCTAGCGGACGGTTTATGCGGGGCACAGATCCCACAAAGAGTACCTGGGAGTATCCAAATTTAATTATGTAAGTATGCAATACGCAGAATATATAGAGCTTTTATATTTAACTGCTTTATGTTTTTTAATTTTTATTATATTTTTAGTTTGTTATTTTTTATATTTACTTTTTAAAAGTATCTATAATTAATTCAGTTATATTTCTATTTGAGTTAGAATTAAAACATTTTAATTTAAGTAAGATTTTACCTATAGGGAAAATAGGTGTATACATAGTATTAATAATTTGTATTTTATTATAATTATAAGACTATTAGTTATTTTTTGTTTTAATGAAAAATGATATTGATATATACTTCCAAAGTTTAATGGCTTAATCTTGCTTTACTGTTTGACATACACGTCTATCAGTTGCGTAAGCAGGGCATAAAGATCGCAAGACGCAGTAAGGAAAGGTCTTGTATTATTGAAAAAGCTACGCTGGGGATAACAGGCTAATTGCGCCAGAGAGTACAAATTGAGTGCGCAGTTTGGCACCTCGATGTCGGCTTAGCTCATCCACATGAACGCAGGAATCATGAAGGGTACGACTGTTCGTCGATTAAAGAGCTACACGAGCTGGGTTAAATACGTCGTGAGACAGTATGGTTTCTATCTTCTAGAGAAAATTAGAGTAAAATAAGGATAGCCCCTTCGTACGAAAGGAGTTGGGTATGGTAACCTATGGTTTACCTGTTGTTTATATGCTTAATATTAACGAAATGATAAATAATATTTGATTTAGGTGGCTCTTTAGAGTAAAAATTATTTATGTAAATTTATTTATATACTTAGTTTCTTATATCAAAGAATTATTTTGGGGTAATACTTCTCAAGTATTTTCATAGTATAGGCATGGCAGGAAAGCTATGTTAGTTAAGATAAGTGCTGAATGCATATAGGCACGAAGCTTATCTTAAGATACTCTTAAAGATACGTAGTATAACATTACGATGGATTAATATTAATGGATTAATGTTGTATAACAAATTTATCCTGTATTAATCGTTATAGGCTTTGGCTGAAAGAGTTTTAATGCTTTTAGGTACAAAGTACTAATTTATTATAAACTAAATAACATACTTATCATACATAATATATACTATATATACATAGCCTGGTTTGCATAATAGTAATGCACCCGTTTTGTAATCGGAAGATATGAGTGCAATTCTCGTACTGGGCTATTACTTTATGCTTATAAATTATTATACATACATAAACATATATGATTATAATGCGAATTAATAATTATAATGCGAATTAATAATTATAATGTGGATTAATAATTATAATGCAGATTAATGACTATAATGCAGATTAATTATAATGTGGATAAATAAGTATACATGCGGATTAATGTAATAGTAACATAATTGGCTCATGACCAGTAAATAGGAGTGCAAATCTTCTGTCCGCTAGTTTAAGGCTATAGCTTAATTGGTAAAGCAAGCTGCTCATGATAGCTCAGATGAGTGTTCGAATCATTCTGGCCTTATATTAAATATAGTTTAAAAATATTAAGTTAAACCGTTTAAACTTTTAATAATAAGTTTAAACTTTTAATAGTTAATTAAAATTTAATAATAAATTAAACTTTTTAATTAAACTTTTAATATTATATACTGTGTATTTTTAAATCCGAGTGCTGAAATTGGTAGACAGGACAAGTTTAAGCTTTGTTGACTTCATGTCGTGAACGTTCGAATCGTTCTTCGGATAAAAGGCTATTTTCATATAAAATTATTATGTTTATATAGTCTAATTTGTGTAATAATAAAATCTTTGTATTTATAAATACTAATATAGTTTTGTATTTTGAACTTATTCGTTTAAAATATAATAAGGCCCAATAGTCAAGTGGTTAAGACGTAACATTTTCACTGTTAAACGCGCGGGTTCGAACCCCGCTTGGGTCTTTATAGTTAATATATATTGTTAATATCTATTTATTTTTATTTATAGTTGATATCTATTATTAATATATATTAATAATTAATTGTTTTTATAGTTAATTATTATTTATTTTTAATTTTATAATTTATTACTTAAGGGGATATAGTTTAATTGGTAAAACTGCGATTTTGCATATCGTTATTTTAGGATCGAGTCCTAATATCTCCAATAGTAAAATATTATGTTAATAGAAAGTATTATGTTAATAAAAAGTATTATGTTAAAAGTATTATGTTAATAAAAAGTATTATGTTAAAAGTATTATGTTAATAAAAAGTATTTTATTTATAATATTTAAATAACATATTAGTTAAACTTTAAACTAATACTTTGAGTAATGTAATGTTTAACATGTAATAGTTATTTAAGCTCAGGTAGCTCAATTGGTAGAGCGAAACTTTGAAGGTGTTTAGGTTATAAGTTCAAATCTTATCTTGAGCAAAATTTTTATAGAAAATGGGTATGCTGAAATTGGTAGACAGGTCCCGCTTAGGACGGGGTGAAATTAATTCATATAAGTTCGAGTCTTATTACCCATAGTATATAAACGTCTAGATATATAAATTATATGTTTATATAAAAGTATTTAATTAAGCATACTAGTTTATAAAAACTGTGTACCTATGAATGCATGTATTATAATGTGTATATTTTATTAATAGAATTGTATATAACACTGTAGTGCAATATAGTATTATAATATGTATATATAGTTGTTTTTTTTACTAGAATGACAGGTATTTTTAACTAAAAAAATAAGTACTTAAATTATAATTGTGTTATAATTTCCTATAAATTTTAAACATAAAGTTAAAGTTTTAACATAATTTTAATATGTAGTTGACTAATGGTAAGTCATAAATTTTTGGTATTTACTTATGGGTGTTCGAATCACCCCTACATAGCTATTTATAATAAATAATTTTTTGAAAATGGTATAAAGGTTATTAAAGCTAAATGTGTTTATTTATATATGTCTTTAACATATATATGTTATAAAGGTTTATATGCTTAATTTTTATAGGTAGATTATATATATAGACATATTTAAGGTGGATATAGTTCAATCGGTAGAACAACTGTATGTGGCACAGTAAGTTCCCTGTTCAAGTCAGGGTATCCTCCCGTAATGTTAAGTTGTGTCAATTTAATATAAATAATATTAAATTATAATGTTAAATTGTGTTAATAAAATATAATTTATTAAGCTATAATGCTAAGTTATATTTACTTTATACAAATTATAATAATCTATGTTAATCATTTATAAAATTTTATTCTAATTCTATTTTAAAGTGTTTTATTTTTATAATGTTTTATTTTTAAAATATTTTTATTTTTATAATTATTTATTTTAATTATAACATATAATCATTTTATATAAGCCAGGATAGTTCAATCGGTAGAACATTAATTTCATGCATTAATAGTGGGAATTCAAATTTCTCTCCTGGCTCATGTTAATTATTTCATTGATTCAGTTATTGTTATCTAACGCTATTACTTTAAGACGTGATAAATCCATTTTATACTCAAGAACAACTATTACAATTTTATTAATTGCTAGTTTGATTTTGTATGATAATTTGCATTTTTTATTTTTATACAAAGGTATAGGAATATTTGGAGGTTTATTTCATTCTACATGTACTACTAATGTATTTCATGTATTTATTTTATTAATTAGTAGCGTTATATTACTATTAACTTCATTTTACCCTAGAAAGGTTTGATTAAAAGAATATAGCTCTATAGACAGATTATTATTTTCTAAATTAATTTATTATGAAACTTTAATATTAAATAAAATGGGAGAACAGTATAAAATAATAGAATATTCTTTAATAATTTTATTTGTTGTAACTGGGGCCATTTTTTTAGTATCTACTAGTGATTTAGTATCTATATTTCTGTCTATAGAATTACAAAGTTATGGTTTATATTTATTATCTACCATTTATAGAGATTCAGAATCTGCTACTTCAGGGGGTCTTATGTATTTTTTACTAGGTGGTTTATCATCTTGTTTTATACTTTTAAGTACAAGTTTATTATATGCAAATTCAGGTACTACTAATTTAGATAGCCTGTATATAATTACTAGTATATCTAATGTAAGCAAAGATAATGTAACAAGTTTACTTTATTGATATAAATCTTATTATATTCACATAAGTTTACTATTTATGTCTGTAGGATTTTTATTTAAAGTTTCAGCAGCACCTTTCCATTTTTGAAGCCCTGATGTATACGATGCAATACCAACCATAGTAACTACATTTGTAGCTATAATAGCAAAAATATCTATTTTTATTTTCCTATTAGAATTGGTTCATTACACAAGTAAATCTATGTTTGATATGGATTTTTCTTGAACTATGAGTTTATTATTTAGTTCTCTTTTATCTTTAATAATAGGAACAATTGTAGGTTTAACACAATCAAGAATAAAAAGATTATTTGCGTTTAGTACTGTGAGTCATGTAGGGTTTATACTACTAGCTTTAAGTATACATAGTGTAGAATCTACACAAGCATTTATATTCTATTTAATGCAATATTCTATATCTAATTTAAACGCCTTTATGCTTATTATAGCTATAGGTTATACATTATATTCATACGTGTATAAAGTTGAAAAAAATCAAGAAAATGAAGAAAAAAATAATTTACAAGATGTAAATAATTCACCTATTCAATTGATTGATCAATTAAAAGGTTATTATTATATAAATCCAGTACTATCACTAAGTTTAGCTATCACTTTATTTTCTTTTGCAGGAATACCACCACTAATAGGATTCTTTGGTAAACAGATGGTTTTAAGTGCAGCTATAGATAATGGTTACATATTTATGTCATTAGTTGCAATATTAACTAGTGTTATAAGTGCTGTATATTATTTAGCTATAATAAAACAAATTTTTTTTGATAAACCTGATTATGTTGTAAACACTGAGTTAAAAGATTTCAATGCAGATGGTTTAATTACTGATAAAAATACTATTATTAAAAAAGTTAATATTAAAATTAATAATATTGTTTTATCAAGTTCACTAAGTTTATCAATATCAATTATAACATTTATTATTTCATTGTTTATTTTAATACCACAGGAGTGATTAAGTTTAGCTAATTTATTAGCCTTAATTTTATTTAATATTTAAATGACAACTACTACTTTTTTTATTATTTTTATACCTATATTATCTATCATACTATTATCAGTAAATTTAATATTGGCACCTCATAACCCCTATCAAGAAAAGGATAGTGTATTTGAATGTGGATTTAAGTCATTTTTGGGGCAAAATAGAACACAATTCAGTGTTTCATTCTTTATATACGCACTTTTATTTTTACTATTTGATTTAGAAATTGTATTGATTTATCCCTATAGCGTTAGTGGTTACAGTAACGATATACAAGGTTTAGCTATTATGTTGGCTTTTTTTGTTTTATTAACTATAGGGTTCATTTTTGAGTTAGGTAAAAATGCGTTGAATATAGAAAGTAGACAAACAACTTTAAATTCCGATGAAGATGCTCCTAAACCACATGCATTCACTAGTTTAGCGTAAACAAGTTCATTGTTTACGGAATAGCTAACTAAAAATTAGTTAAATACTTTTAAATATTAATGCAATAATTTACCAATAAAGACTATAATTCATAATTGTATGAATTATTTGCATTAGCATTAACAATAATATTTAAAATAAACATAAAATTTTTTAATTAAAATTAATTATATTTAATCCTATAAAAACATTATACAATTTTTGTAAAACATAAATATTTTTAAATTCAATTAAACGTAAAAATTTTAATTAAAAAGGGTATAAAAATTAAATCTTTGATACAAAATGTAATTTATATTATATTTATATATTAAATATAGTTTAATTGGAAAGTCCAGTGATTTAAATATAGCTTTTAAGACAAAGTCAGGAATAAACCTAGGTAATACACAGAAAATACAAATTATAAAATTTTTAGCTTTTTATAATTATTATATTAAAAGCCTTAATAAATCTTATTTTTTTAGTTCAATATTATATTACAAAAACTGGCTTATTTGTATCTAGATGGCTTTAATATATATATCCATTTTTAATTAAAATTTTTACGTTTAATTAATTTTAAAAACATTAGTATAACGTTAATTTTTTATTACAATATATAATAGTAAGTTATTATATATAATAATGTAGTAAGTTTAAGTTTCACGTCAATAACTATTATAAAAATAGTTGTTCTTATAAGTGGTTATAATAAACACTTTTATCACTGTTATTTTTTTAAAAAGAAAAAAAAATGTCTAATTTCGTAACAATAATCAGTCCATTAGATCAATTTGAAATAAGAAATCTATTTAGCATAGATACACCATTATTAGGAAATATTAATCTATCTGTAACAAACATAGGTTTATATATGACTATAGCTGCTTTTTTAGCTTTTACAGTAAGTATATTGGCTACAAATTATTCAGTAATAATTCCAAACTCATGATCTTTTAGTCAAGAAACATTATACGCTACTATTCATAGTATAGTAATTAACCAAATTAACAATAAAAGTGGTCAAGCATACTTCCCATTTATGTATACATTATTTATTTTTATTTTAATTAATAACCTTATAGGTATGATACCATATAGCTTTGCTTCAACATCACACTTTATACTAACTTTCTCACTTAGTTTTACTGTAGTATTAGGTGCCACAGTGTTAGGGTTTAAAGAACATGGATTAAAATTTTTTTCTTTATTTGTTCCAGCAGGTTGTCCTTTAGGATTATTACCTCTTTTAGTGTTAATTGAATTTATATCATATTTAGCACGTAATATATCTCTAGGATTAAGATTAGCAGCAAACATATTAAGTGGTCACATGCTACTTAACATTTTAAGTGGATTTACATATAATATTATGAACTCAGGTTTTGTATTCTTTATCTTAGGATTATTACCATTAGCATTTATAATAGCATTTTCAGGGTTAGAATTAGGTATTGCTTTCATACAATCTCAAGTGTTTGTAGTTTTATCTTGTTCATACATAAAAGACGCCTTAGAGTTACACTAAATATAATAAAATAAATATTATAAATAGTTAACTAACTAATTAATTGTATTAAAATTAATAAACCTTAAAAAAATTTTTGAAAGGATATATGTATTATAAAGCTTTGTGTTTTATATTACATAATATAGTTATATAAATACTTATTGTATAAATATTTATATAAAAATACTTATAAGTAAATAATTATATAAATAGTTATATAAAAATACTTATTGTATAAATACTTATACAAAGGGATATGTGCATAGGGTTGTGCATTTTGATTGCAGATCATTAATATAAGGTTCAACTCCTTCATATCTCTTAACAACAATATATATATATAAGTTTCTTATATTTAAATAATACTTTTAATAAAAGTATAAACTTTACAAAGTTATTACCCTAAGATAATTATGGTGTTTAGCTAAAGTATATATGATACACTGTTGTATTATACTAATAAGTGGAATTTATATATTTTTTTTTTATAAGTGTTATTATCATCTTTACTATTAATTCCTATTATAGGTGTTTTTATTATATTAGCTAATAAAGACAATGAAATTTCGTTAAAAAATATAAAGCTTATAGGTTTAACTGCGTCTATATTAAATTTCTTTTTATCTTTAATAATCTTTATATTGTTTGATTTTAGTACAAATCAATTTCAATTTGTACAAGAATATCACGAAATAAGTTATTTTGACTTTTATTTAGGAGTTGATGGATTATCTATTTACTTTATATTATTAACAACAATAATTATGCCTATTTCATTATTATCAAATTGAACATCAATTTCTAAAGATGTAGAATCATATGTTATTATAATACTTTTATTAGAAACTCTATTATTAGCAGTTTTTTTAGTATTAGATATTTTACTATTCTACATTTTTTTTGAAAGTATATTACCTCCTTTATTTATATTAATTGGTATATTTGGATCGGACAATAGAGTAAAAGCTAGTTTTTACTTGTTTTTATATACATTATTTGGTTCTTTATTCTTATTATTATCTATTTTAGCTATGTCATCTATTATGAGCACTACTGATTTTGATACTTTATTTAAAGGTAATTTTATGTATTTAACACAATTGTTTTTATTTTATGGTATTTTTATTGCTTTTGCGGTTAAAACACCTACAATTTTTTTAAATACATGACTTTTAAAAGCTCATGTGGAGTCACCTTTAGGTGGAAGTATTATCTTAGCAGCTATCGTACTTAAATTAAGCTTGTACGGTATTTTAAGATTAATATTACCTATATTACCTAAAGCTTATATGGAATATACATATATTATATACTTAATTGGTGTAATTACAATAATATATGCTAGTCTTAGTACTCTAAGAACTATAGATGTTAAAGAACTTATAGCATACAGTTCTGTTTCGCATGCAGCGGTATATCTTTTAGCTGTGTTTAGTAATAATATACAAGGAATTGAAGGGGGTATTAATCTAGGATTAGCCCACGGATTGGTTTCACCTGGTCTATTTATCTGTGCAGGAGGTATATTATATGACAGATCACATACTAGATTAATAGCCTTTTATAAAGGAATGGCCCAAGTAATGCCATTATTTGCAATACTATTCTTTATATTATGTCTTGCTAATTGTGGAGCTCCTCTATCTTTCAATTTTATAGGAGAGTTTATGTCACTATATGGAGTATTTGAAAGATCATCATTCTTTGGTACATTGGCCAGTTCTTCTATAATATTCTCTGCAGCATATACTATGTATATGTATCAAAGAATAGCATTTGGTGGATCATACTCAAGAATGTTTACAGTAAATTTTGTAGATCTTAATAAAAGAGAATTTATGGTTTTACTAACATTAGTAGTTCCTACAGTAGTTTTCGGAATTTATACTGCACCTATATTAGATGCTATACATTATTCAGTATCAACTCTAATTTACTCTTTTGATGTAAATGTAATAAGTTAGTATGTTCCTAATTATTTATAGTTTACTTTAATAAATATATATATATAAAATATATATTAATATACAGATATATAAAATATATATATATTAAAAATATCAGGGAGTTCTCTTACTCATAAATAAGCTAAAGAAACTTTTAATAATCCTATCTGTTTCTTTTAGTAATAAACTTTTAATATGTATAGAAAATTTTTGATATAAACATGTTTATTCTTTATAATTATTAGCAAATAATATCTAAATATTTTATACATTTTGAAATATTTTCTAGTAAATTTAATATCTAGATTTTTTTCAATAAAAATTATTAGATTAAACATATCATTTAAAATGAATAGGATTTTCATTTAAATAATAAAGGAGAAGACAAAGGTTAAAGCCTTTACTATTAAAACAGTAAATTATATTTAAATATAAAAGAAATTAGCTCAACTAATAGAGCACTTTTACACAAAAGAGGTTAAGTGTTTGAATCACTTATTTCTTAATCATGCCTAATAAATATATATATATAATCTGTTAAATTTTTAAAGCTATTTAGCTAAATTATCATCTAATAAAAATTATTAATTAAGAAGAACAATTTTTATTAATATATAATAATATACATTTTATTTTTTAATATATTTTATTGCTAAGTATATTAAAAACAAAACAAAACAAAAACAATGAACACATTAATTTTAATGGTTCAATAAACCAACCAATAAAGGATGAAAATATTAATATTGGTTCAAATATAAATAAAGATTTAAAAATAGATCTTTTAGAAAATGATTATATAAATACTACCAATTATCCTCATTCAACCAAGGAATGATATAATAGTATATATGCTTATAATAAATCTTATGTTAAATCGCTAATAACATTAGATAATATGTTGAATTTTTTATTTAAAAGCTATTTTAATATGTTAGAATATAAAATAAGAATTCTGAAGCGTAGACGTACGAATAAAATTCGTTATATGTCGGACAAAATATTTATAAGTAGAGCTGAGTTAAAACATACAAATACAAAACTTACTGTAATACTATATACATTTAACAAACAAAAATTGTCTATTGAACAATTTATAAATAGAGTTATTATATTTACAGAAAAAAAAAATAAATTAAACAAAAAAACAATTAGTAAAAAAATACATGAAAACACTAATAATAAACTAGTTAGTTTACTTAAAAATAGAGTATTCTATTTTAAAAAGTGAAAAAATCCTTTTTTAAAAATTACAGGTAATTTTTTTAAATATATAGGATTTAATTCCGAAAAGTCTAATATTTCGGTAGTAAAAAACAATTTAATCGAAGAAAATATATTATATAATTATGCTAAACAAATTAATTTTAATAAAGGTAAATTCAGTAACTTTTTTTTAAATATAATGGGTATAGGTTTAATTAATTTAATACAAAGAATGTATAATAAAGAGTTGAAAATTAAATTAGTAGAATTAAAATCAATAAGTTTAAATAGTGATATATTTTCATCAGCTGTTGCCTTAAAACTAAGGGATAGAAAAAATAATGCAGTAAGTATTTTAAAAAAAGCTATTTTACATATGGTAAAAATACCTAGTTTACATACGCTTATCACTTTTGATGATAACATAGAAAAAATTAATAAAAATAATATTTTAAACATTATAAAACAACAAGTAGTTAGTGGTGTAAGATTTGAAGCATCAGGTAGATTAACTAGACGTTTGACTGCATTAAGAGCTGTGTTTAAAGTTAGATACGCAGGTAGTTTAAAAGATGTGCGTTCTTCACTAAATAATAAATCATCAACAATTTTAAGAGGTCACGTTAAATCTAATTCACAGTATACAATTATAAATTCAAAAACACGTAATGGAACATTTGGATTAAAAGGTTGAGTAAGTAGCCATTAATTAGTAAATTAAACTAAAGAGTGCACATATATATATATTATAGTATAATTATATATACATATAAAATAGTATAATTATATATACTATAGACTTTTTGACCTATACATTCTTAAAAAAATGATTAATTTTAAATAAATTTGTAAATAACCTTATTAAAATAACTTACTACTAATAACTTTATTACAAATAACTTTAGAAGTTTATGCATTGATGTTACAACAAATCATTTATTATAAAAACCAACTTTTATAAAATATATAATATATAATAAATATAATTGATATAATTATTTAAAATACACTAATTTGTTATATGTAAATTTAATATTATTTAATTCAATCTAAACATGTTATATTTACCAACTATTATGTCTGTTCTAGAGGTATTAGCTATTACTGTACCTGTCTTATTAACTGTAGCCTTTGTAACAATAGCCGAAAGAAAAACAATGGCTAGCATGCAAAGAAGATTAGGACCTAACGCCGTGGGTTGATATGGTCTACTTCAAGCGTTTGCAGATGCCCTTAAACTTTTATTAAAAGAGTATGTTTCTCCTACACAAGCTAACATATTTCTATTTTTCCTTGGTCCTATAATAACTTTAATTTTCTCATTATTAGGTTATGCTGTAATACCATATGGTCCTGGTTTAATGTTACTAGATTATAATCTTGGGATATTATATCTTTTAGCTATGTCTTCATTAGCTACATATGGTATATTATTAGCAGGATGATCTGCTAATTCTAAATATGCTTTTTTAGGGTCATTAAGAAGTACAGCTCAGCTAATTAGTTATGAATTAATTTTAAGTTCTGCTATACTATTAATAGTATTATTAGCAGGTAGTTTAGATGTGTCTGTTATTATAGAAGCTCAAAGAGCTATTTGATATGTAATTCCTTTATTCCCTATATTTATTATCTTTTTCATAGGATCTATCGCGGAAACAAATAGAGCACCTTTTGATCTGGCAGAAGCTGAATCAGAACTAGTTAGTGGGTTTATGACTGAACACTCAGCGGTTATATTTGTGTTTTTCTTCTTAGCTGAATATGCTAGTATTATATTAATTTGTATTTTAAATAGTATTTTATTTTTAGGTGGTTACTTGTTAGATTTTAATTATTATCTATACCCTTACTTCTATATGTTACAATATATTCAAGGAGATAGTTATATGTATTTAACAGATAACGAATCTAATTTTAATGTTATAGATTTTAATAATTATAGTAGAATAATTGGATCAACTATTTATGGAATAGTAATAGGGTTCAAAGCTTGTATTATGATATTTGTTTTCATATGAGCTAGAGCTTCTTTCCCTAGAATACGTTATGATCAATTAATGTCATATTGTTGAACAGTTCTATTACCAATAGTAATTGCATTCATAATATTGGTACCATGTATTTTATATAGCTTTGAAATAATACCTTGTAATATACCTTTATTGTAAACTTACATTAAAAACATTTTTTTATTTTTAAATTTTAGATAAAAAAGATATCTTGTATAGGTCTCGTATTATAATATTTTATATTATATATAAGGTTCAACTCCTTAATATCTTATAATTTGTTGCATTTTATGCAACAATTATTAATAAAGTTTATTATTTCTCGTTTTATTTAAATAAAGCGATCATTATTTAACAACACATATAATACTGTAAAATATTTTATTATATGTTTTAAATTATTTAATTTAATAGTTTAACTGTGTTACAGTATAATTATTATAACAATGTATAAGTTATATACTAGTGTATATGTATATAATTATTAGATATATAATTCTATATAGCGTTCTAAAATAGATTAAATTAACAATATAATTTGTTAAATAAAATAATTAGAAAGCTTAGTTCTTTAAAATAGAAGTATTATACACATTAAATTTATTTTTTATATTGGGCTTTATTAACATAAATATTATCTTCTCCCATAATTACTATACAACTTATATATTTGTTATGTAATTTTCTCTGTTAATAAGAGGATTTGTTGTATTTTTATTATTACTAAATAACATAATTTAATTAAATAATATAAACTAAATAACATAATTTAACTAAATGGTATAATTTAATTAAATGACATTATACAAAATAACAAGTTAACCTTACAAATAGCTAAGTGTATTTAACTGCTATAGGAATGATATAATTAGTGTTTATAGGAATGATTTAATCTTCTAAATTCTTGTATTTTCTCAGTTAATTGTGAAACATACTCAGGATTTTCCTTTTTAAGTTTATTTTCTATTAAATTTCCTTTTTGTAACAATTCATTTATTTCTTGTCCTCGCGTTGTAATTAAACGGTCTATAATACCTATTCTTGTACTAACTTTGGTAGCATCTTCATCTGACATGTTTTGGGGAACATCAATACTCATATTACCTATTGCATCCGTTACCACCGAAATATTTGATTGGTTTATTGTGGTATTAAACTGATTTATAAAATTAGCAAGTTGTGGCAATAATGAGTCTATTTGTGCTATAATATCTAATATACCCATTTCGGATTTTAATACTTTAAGCTCAGATAACTGTAGATTTCTCTCTAAACCTGCTGTGTTGAAAACACCTTCACCCACAAATAAAGGTGTTACTTTTAATACTTTTTTATGTTGGAATCCTTAAGAGAAAATGCAAATGATGTACATATTAATAATGTAACTATTGCATTATTAATGTATACATAGAATAATATATAAAATATTAATCCTATTAGAATATATAAAGCATAGGATGTTACTACCCCAGTATTTAATTTAGCTATATTATTACTAATGTTTAACAGTCCTTTCTCTAATCCATAAGGTCCTAAATATTCTATGGATCCTTTATCTAACACCTTTGTAGTTTGACCACCTAGTTTTAATATAAGACCTGTAATATATTTATTATAGAATAATTCTATTAAAAAACGTTGGTTGAAAAAACTAAATATATTATATCCTAATCTAGATAATTTAAAATAAATTAAGATAGTAGACAGATATTCAGACAATACTATAGATATAACACTCAATGATATTGTAAATATTAAAGGTAATAGTTTAAATAGTGTTGGTACACCAAATTCAGTATCCAACATTATTTCATGTGAAGGATGTATAAATAAGGCGTTGTCTGCAAAGAAACCTGAACCTAGTCCTATAAACAGATCTTTTGTGATGAAACCGAAGAATATAGAAAATACGGCTAATATAATTAAAGGTAAGCTCATAAATATATCACCTTCGTGAGCTTGTTTATAATTAATTAAAGGTCCATTAGGATTTGTTAAGAATGTAAGATACAATACTTTAACAGAGTATAAAGTAGTAAACATTGCACCAATAGTAGCAATAATATATACAACCGTACTAGAAAAGTAATACTGACCATAAGCAGATTCAAGTATAAAATCTTTTGAATAGAACCCTGTCATAAATGGGAAAGCTACTAAACTTAATGAAGCTATAAGCATCACCGAGTAAGTAAGAGGTAAGAAAGGTATTAACCCACCATATCTTCTAAAGTCTTGATTATCAGATACTGCATGAATTACTGATCCAGCTCCTAAGAATAATAATGCTTTATAAAATGCATGATTAACCAAATGAAATAAAGCTATATTGTAACAAGATAAACCTACAGCTATAACCATCATCCCTAATTGACTCATAGTGGAATAAGCTATAACTTTTTTAATATCTTGTTGGAATAAACCGATTAAGGAACTAAATACTGTTGTAATAGCACCTAATCATAGACATAGCATTAATACAGTTGAACTGTATTCTATTAAAGGAGATGAACGCATTAATAAGTATACACCGGCCGTAACCATAGTAGCAGCATGAATTAATGCACTAACAGGTGTAGGTCCCTCCATCGCCATAGGTAGTCATACATGAAGACCCACTTGTGAACTTTTAGCCATGGCCCCTATTAATAGACATATACCAATAATAGTCACAATGTTTTCATTGATGTAAGGAGCTAATGAGAAAACAGTAGCATAATCTAAATTACCAAAAGATCATAATATAGCAAACATACCTATAGTTAAAAAACAATCACCTACTCTATTAGTTAAAAATGCTGAAAGAGCACTTTGATTTGCTGCTATTCTAGTAAATCAAAAACAAACTAAAAGATAAGAACAAACACCTACACCCTCTCAACCTACAAACATTAGTAAGTAGTTGTTAGCTGTAACTAATATAACCATCATGAAAGTGAAAAGACTAAGATAACTGAAGAATCTTTGGTTATGAGGGTCATGACTCATGTATCCTATAGAATACACATGTACTAAAGAAGAAACTATTAATACAGGTATTAACATAGATACTGTTAATGAATCAAAATGGAATCCTCATGATACATTCAATGATTCAGAATCAATTCATCTAAATACCTCTATTGATACAGGTATATTATTTAATCCAACTTCGAAAAAAGCAACTACTGCTAAAATAGTAGTTGATATAACTGCTGTACAAGTTATTAATTGGGCTCCTGTTACTCCGATTTTTCTACCAAAAAAACCAGAAGCTATTGACCCTAAAAGTGGTAAGATAATTATAGCTAAATACATTATTTGAATTCTATTGCAATACTTCCTCTTAATCTATAAAAAGCTACTAAAATACCTAAACCGATAGCAGATTCTGCTCCAGCTATGGCAATTATATAAATAGCATATGTTTGACCTAATATATCATCAAAGCTAAGTGAACTAACCAATATTAAAAATGTAATAGCTAATAGCATTATTTCTAAAGAAATTAGCATTAATATTATGTTTTTTTTATTTAAAACAAAACCTAATATTCCAATTGTAAATAAAATTAGTGATAAATTCATTGTATAAAATATAAAGAAATATCTATTTAAGTTTTTTTTTTT
>JAKLMB010000063.1:0-35823 GCA_022813625.1 Aaosphaeria pasadenensis | reverse complement strand
CAGAGTTGCTTTGTTCTGATAATACCAGTCGAGGATAGGCCAAAAGTGAGAAACTATCATAGTCGATGGGTGGTGTCGTGAGAAGGACTGCTCCAAAATCGATATCTGACTGATACCCGAGTAAGGCCCTCAGTTTCCCCACGATAGTCACTATCTTGCTGTACAATCAAACAATATGAGTGTGACGGCTTCGCTGCTCGAGTTTACGACTTACCCCACATCAACATCAAATCTAATTGATGTCTGTACTGTGCGATCGGCACACTTTGGTCCCCACGCAAAAGTAAGACTAGATTGGGTCTTTTTCGGCGGTTTGATAGGTTTGAGACCGCGCTCCAGAGCGGATTCGTCGTGGAGGCTGAAGAGAAAACGCCAATTGCCATAGCGGTCTATGTAGCCACAGGCTCCTGAAAGGCTGTATCGGTCGTGGCAGGAGGATAAAGCGCAAATCCACGACCCCAACTCTTCGTGTATTTTACATAATCTTTGTAAATTGGCTTTTCCATGTAGAGGGCTAATGGGATCCAGACAGAAGATATAATGATGTTAGGTGAAAGTGATAATGACTAGAAGTTTGCCGACTACGCTATTGATCAGACAAGGGGAAGAGGCCAAAATAACTTATAGTGAGCTTTGTATAGCCCGACTTGTGAGACATTGTACGACTGTTGTGCTGATTTACCAGCTCAGAGATCGTATGATAATCAATTGAGCCTGACATCATGCTATCATGTTGGGGCCATTTTGAACCAAAAAGTACATGATTTGGTTTCTTTGATTAATTAAAACATTCGAGTTTTAACCAAACAGGTTTAACTCTAACTATTAGCGGGAGCATCTACATGAAGGTCTGTTTTTGTAGTTGCTATTTCTGCCGGAACCACTCGGAATCGCAATATCAAGGAATCTGAACTAGAAAGCACAAATCCTAAATATGCAACATTGGCTCATCTAAATCTTCCGGCAATATGAATAGTAACTACTGCTAACGTAACCGGCAAGCGAGCGCGCCACTTTTTTAACTGATTATAACGAAAATGCCAAACGGTAACAAGCTTATTCAGTCGCGATTGCCGTCATGGAGCATCTGCCTGAACCTGCTTCTTCTTGTAGATCCTCTTCTGTCTGCCAACAGCTCTAATTAGGAAGCCTTCCCATCCATATTGCATGTATGCTTAGGCTCCACTTTGTAGTAATTAGTTCAAACTACTCCCTAGAAGGTCAAAGTACACCTTGTACTTTTGGCCAGAATTAGCAGCTTGGTAATTGCGGTCTATAGCGGTACTCAACTGAGGTATATGCTCATCTTGATGCTGGTGTTGGAAGCGAGCACACTTAATGATGTAATTCCGCAAGTGGTTTCACCGTTCCACATTGCTGAAACGGAAAAGCTGAGCTGGACACTGATCTAGCGGTCGCGTAACGTTGGTCCGGGTGGTTCCGACAGAATAACGCTACTAATATATAATCATTCAGGGCTTTTTGATTCTGGACCGGATTTGTGCTAGGTCTATTTAGGTGACTATAAGTTACCTTTGCTTGATCTAGTATTATAAAAGCACGATCCTTAGTGCAACTTCGAGGTTTTCTATAAGATTGAGGTCTTTGATATTGTAAGTTCACTAACCCCTATTCTTAATGAAACATGCCCTAAATGTTTTTCAGACACTTATTAGGATATGATGTTCTACACAACAAAGCCAAACGAACTTATTGTCGTTGAGTCGCCTAGCGGTTCAAAAGTACGAGATAGAGCATCAACGATGGCTGTAACGGGGTCACTTGGGTCGCGTGACCTCGCAGGGGTTCTGGTGAGATTGGAGGGACTTGGAAACGGTATCTTGATACTGAAGGGTGAACGTCAATCAATCACTGTTGTGCAAGTGTGTTGCCAAAGATGTCACAAGTAATCTTCCGTGAGGAAACTGGATGCAGAGAACTGTATCGTGGATTGACGATGAGGATCCATCTATGGAATACGTTCTGCTTATATACATGAGTTCTCTTGGCGGATTCGTCGGGTTCCGTCACATGATCTGATCACGTGTCTATGTTGTGGTCAGCCTCGTCCCCGTAGAGCCTGTCCGCGTATTCCTGTTCCCATAGGTCCTCCTCGTAGGATTCCTCGTCGCCCTCCGGCCACTCAGAATCGTCACTGTTCGGTTCATCCGTAACAGTGCGTCTCGCTCGCTACGCATGGGTTGACGTTACTTCAGCATCTTTCACGAGTTAACAACTTACGCCATTAACGGTCATTGCTCTGTACTAAGCGCAGTGACGGGCATTGATGCCGGTTTCGATATGTTCCCGCGTTCGTCTGATAGAGTTGTCGATCAACACACTTAGGCAAGGTTCATAACTATTATCAAGTCTTATTATAGGAATAACGCCTAGGTTAAGGTTAAACTAAATCATATTCATTTTTCCAGCTAGTAAATACCCTAAACTCCCTTTTGAGGGTTATAAGCTCCTTTTTTTCAGCCTAAAGATTTCTGGGGCTACAGCAATGACAAAGGGCGTATTTCAACTATCGTACTCGCTTATTCTTCCTTAATGACCTGGGCATATGACGCCTTGGTCGCTTTCCCATTGCTCTCAGATCCGCTGCTGCTAAGTTGGCTCGCCTTGCCCAAGCCCATACCAACCTCTACAGAAACTTGGATGCAATTCTTGCTGTTCTTTCGTAGATCGTCATCGAACTTGATGCGCCCATGCTGGAATGCCACGAGGATAGAAGAACCACCAAATTGGAAGAGTCCTAGCTCCTCTCCCTTCTCGATCTTAGATCCCGGTTGCTGATATTTATTGTGGAACCTACTTAGTATCAGTGTAAGCAAGGTTGAGCGGAGTTGAGCAAAGCTTACTGAACTGTGCCCACATCAGTAGCTCCAATGGCCACAAACAGGACTTCACCAAACTCAGGCGAATTTATAACAACATATTCTCGCGCGTTCTTTGTCAGGATGTTGACTCCAGTCCTCAGCGCAATTGGGTCGACTTGATAGTAATCACCAGGCAAACTTCTAAACTCCTTGATCGTGCCTGATACCGGACTATGATATCTGTGACAGTCTTGTGGAGAGAGCCGGAAACTGGCGACCGCAGCATCCTTAAAACGCGCCCCAAGCATGTTATCCATGACAAGAGTCGCCATATTGAAATCGCTACCCTTAATCCACAACTTCTTCGACTCAGCGACGGTGTCGTAAGTGACAACGCGGGAATCAGCAACTATAGTCGCGCGCTTAGGGTTGTTAAACTCTTCAACAGGCCGTGCACTTTCCTTATGCTTGCGAACGAAGAAGTCTTCGAATGTAGGATACTTTTCCGGATCGGATGGCTCGAAGTCTTTCATGTTGATTCCGTAGAAGTCTATGAAGCTTTTGATCTTGTTGTGCGATATAGGCTTGCTTTCTTCAATACCAGCTTTTGTGTTCCTGTAGTGCACCCACAGACGCGCTACATGCGTGGTATCGATCCATTCCACAATCGGATTGAAGAGGATGATGAGTTTAAGCTTCTTGAGGAGGGGTTCTTGTTCGTTTTCTAGCTTGCCGGTCTGCATGGTGTGAATGATACATTCTGTGCTTGGCGAGCGCTTTACGCACCTTGCGATTGAGCGAAGTCCAGCCGACCTGACGGTCGGCTATCTGTTGGGAAGAAGTTAGTTATTGCGGGCACATGTGCAAACTAACCGTTCACTCACTAGGTGAAACCACATCAGGATCCAATTAAGGACCGCCTGCACTAACTTGATCATGCTGATAATGCCCCTGCAGAATGGTTCCGTGTCAAAAGTCTGTATGCGTGTTCAGATTATGTCGTAGATAGGTGCAGGAGCCAGAACTACCGCGTTTGCTGGACGAGTAGCTCAAGACTCTTGCTTTCTGGTTTTCGTCGCGCGACGTAATCGTTACGAAAATAATCCTCACATGCAAAAGACAACAGCACATATCTGGCAAGGTACACATCCGGACTGCCCCTACCTTCACCAAGGAATCTGAGTTCGCATGCCTTTTCAGGACACACTCGCTAGAGCTTGATCGCCATGTGCAATGCTGATTTGGAATGCGTCGTTACATTTCTGAGCGTAGAGCCCAGAACTTTAATAACTTAACCCTTCATATTCCTCGTTCGAACTCTGAAGCAGGAAGTTGCAATCTCTCAACTCTCCCTAATTCTACTGCTGGCTCGGCCATGTCGCCTTGCGAGACCCCGGTGTCGCCATAGCTACTCAGTGTCAGTGAGCGCTGCGCCTGAGTGCTGCTAGTCAGACGGCGTCTCAAGCAGAGGCGTTTTCGT
Source organism: Aaosphaeria pasadenensis (assembly GCA_022813625.1). Classification (NCBI taxonomy): domain Eukaryota; kingdom Fungi; phylum Ascomycota; class Dothideomycetes; order Pleosporales; genus Aaosphaeria; species Aaosphaeria pasadenensis. The sequence continues at coordinate 31,521 of JAKLMB010000063.1, read as the reverse complement.
CGATACACTGCGTCAATTCCAGTAATTTAGATTGCACCCGTCGTGGTATTTTTATTTCCCTGTATCTAGTCACCTATCACGGCTAGCGTATGAAACGCATACAAGGGTCTGCAATCTATACATCCTAGCCAGCAAGAACTATTATTTTCGGGTCTATTAGTAGGGAACTCCTGTTCAGATTCCTGACGTCCGTCCGCTGGTAACGGGGCGAGCCTTGAAGGCGCTGATCAAGCTCTATCATTTATTCAACGTTCACCATAATCGAAGAATGAAGAATGTGCTTGACGCAAGGGCGGCCTGTACGAACAGGTTCCTTGACATATGCTACTGTTGGATCGAGCATTCGTTCTTACTGTCCACTGTTTTGTTGTTACAATAATTCATGTTAACGTAAGGAGAGCTAGGTAGAAGCTATCTAGAGGAGTTCCAATTTCTATCATGCATAGAATCTTCGAGCTGATAAATACTAGGACAACATATATACAACTACACTGAGTTGATTCAGCCTTAGCACAAAGCTCGGAAATGAATTAACCAGCAGACAATTACTTCTACCTTTGGAGATGTCACGGCTCATTCCTTCAACTACTTCTATTGATAATGGTCTGCTCAAACCCATCTATGGACACCAGAGACCCAAGCACAACAACGATACACCCTTTACTGTTATCGACGGCGAACCAGCTCTTTCAGAACTGATCGATGCCCTCGTAGTCCTTCCAGTGGAACCACCCTCGATTTATGTAGATCTCGAAGGCATCCACGTCTCAAGACAGGGCACAATCTCCATCCTTCAACTCTACATTTTGCCAAGAAATCACGCCTATCTTGTAGACGTCTATCAGCTCCAGAATAAGACTTTCACTACTACCGGGAACGACTCGAACCAAAGCCTTAAGACTATCTTAGAGACTAAGGACATCCCGAAGGTATTTTTTGACGTGCGTAACGATTCGGACGCATTATTCTATCACTTCCAAGTCCGCCTATCGGGTGTAGAGGATATTCAGTTAATGGAGCTGGCCACAAGGAGGCCTAGACCGGGGAAGTGCGTCAAAAGCCTTCAGCGATGCATAAGAAATGATGTTCAGATGACTGTCGCAGAGAAGACATCATCGCTTGCAGCTAGGAAAGCAGGAAAGAGGTTGTTTGCACCAGAACAAGGCGGACGATATGAGGCGTTTAACGATCGGCCGCTAGCGGAGGAGATCATCCGATACTGCATACAGAATGTGGAAGTACTACCGCGCCTGTGGTACCATTATCAAGGAAAGATTACGTCTCACTGGGCTATGAAAGTACAGAAGGCAACGGAGGAGAGGGTTCTGTTGCCACAATGCGAGGATTACAATGGCCATGGCAAGCACAAGGCCCTAGCTCCAGCAGGTTGGTATTTCCCAAACTACATCCCCACGTACCTATTATGGGAATATCTAGGATGATCATGAAGTCAGATATAGAAGCGTAGAAGTTACAACCGTTGGGGGGCATGTAAATCGTTCAGAATTCTTCTTTTCATACGCAGCGTATGGGGCTATACGCTTTCAAGAACAATAGGAATAGGTGACATTGGTAGAGAAGACACGTCAAGTAATCAAGGGGCCGCTTTTTAGTTTCCCTTTGAATTAATGGCGAAAGTTAATCGTTTTGCGGGCATGCTGCCTCAACTCATGAGTTTGGTGGCTGTTAACCATACTGTGGCCCGGAGCGCAACGTAACAGTACATTTAGAGGAGTAAAATCATCAGAGGCAATGCATTTCCTCCACGTTTCCAAGTAAGATCAATAACTCATTTTGACTATTGTCTGCTGCGGCTCCACCATCGTATAGACCTGCCTGTCTCAGCCACGACCTTGCGTTTCGAAGTAAACAGCTTTCGCAAGGAGCCCAGCGAGCCGGAAGGCGGGGAGGCCAGGGTGACAGTGCTAAAATCCCTCATTCAACAGCTTTTGCTGTGACCAAAGCACAGACTTTATCACTACAGAGCTGCATTCCAACGCCGCTCCAACATTTTGTGGAATCATCCATCCCCATTCCTTGTGAAGCCACAACAATGCGCCCCACACTCTTCCACGCTCTCCTCGTTTCCTCGCGCCCACCCGTTGCTCCTGTACAAAATAGCCGTCGCCGCCCACGGGCGCATGTCGAGCCCGCCCGCAGGATTCTTGAGGAGGAGGTCTTAGTTCGCTAACTTGCACTCATCGCGAGGCCATTGAGCCCGCGCAGGCACGATGACAGACATTGTGCCGCTCCCCGGAGAGATATTGTCGCAACATGCCCCGCTCTGTCCGTCCGCCTCACAATCATTATTCTTCGACTCCAACCAAGTCTCGTTTGCAGTGCGTAGAAACTCATTCTCCGACCTGCACCCGTCGTTAGAATCGTCGCGGTCCTCATCAATCCGGTCGACGCCTGCAGGTAGCCTGTCACTCGACACGAAGTCGGAGGATGAGTTAAGCAGCATTAATGATGAAGGCCTAGCCTTCCCCGCGTACTGGGCGGTAGGAAGGCCCAAAGACATTGACTCAGACGCACCGCCTTGGAGTCTCTCGCTCGCCACCGACATACCATCGCCCACACACCCGCCGGCATCTACGCCCGATCTCGTTCCGATGTCCCAGGACGACAGGGACCTACGCCCTAAGCCCTCACAGCAAATCGACTACCTCTCACACGATTGGAAGGACGAGGGTATTTGGTCATCATGGCGGCATATCGTCGAGCACCGCAGTGTTTACCGCGAGCATTTCAGGTTAGAGAACGCTTTGTGGAGGCACTGGGCAAAGTTGCAATTCGGACTTAGAACCGTCACCCCTGAATCTCTGAACTGGTAAGTTCGCTACGCGTAGCCAAAATATTCGCAGCTTAGACTGAAGCCCAATTAGGCTGAAGGAGGGCGACGTGACATGGCTGTATGGCCCGTTACAGCCTTCTACGAACCATACTGAATACCAGCATACTCCGGAGCCCACAATCTCCCTGTCCGAATCAAATTCCTTTCTGGGCAAGAAGCCGATCTTGAAGAAGCGGAATATGTCCGAGCTGATGTTGCAGAAGTCTATTCATGCATCGTCATTAGTCAGTCAAGCCGCAGCAGCAGTGCAAGCACAGCAAGCGACTAGCGTATCTTTTGAGGGGAGACGGCAACCATTTTCCGGCCATGCGACTGCGTCCGACTTTACATTGATCCCAGCCCGCACTATTAGCCGAGATACTACCGGCTATTTCTCCTCACAGTCCACATCTAGCCTAATAACGCCCGACCGAGGAGAAAGGAAACACATCAGGTTCGACGAGAAAGTCCAGCAATGCATCACCATAGACCTAGACCACGACGGGGAATTTCAACCATAACCCATGGGCAAAGTATCAAGTCGATGACTCTTCGTCAGCTAAAGTCGATGTGATGATGAAGAGGTGGAGGAAAAAGCAGCCCTTATCGCCAACAAACTTCAAAAAGAGCATAAGTGGAGAGAACAAGACAATAGCGAAGCTACCATCTACGACTCTCAAGTATGGAACCGATTCTCTCGACCTCACAGAGCAGCAACCCTCACATTCCCTAGGATTCTTCCGGTCAAGTCGACTATCACCCTCCCCGTCCCAGGAAAGCCTGCGACCATCTCATCCTTCTCGTAACTTTCTCGTTCCAGAAGATAATGACGAGGACGACGTCGTCATCCACCCCGCGGGTGCTTGCGAAGTGAAAAGGGCCAACACCCCCACCCCATCTGACCCATATTCGATTCACCCCGATGAACCACCTGTAAAAGCATCAGACGCCAGTGTATTAAGACGAGCAGCTTCGGGCGTGTTTATGCCTTTCGAAGACGGTGGCGAGAACCCACAGCAACCCGGCATAATAGGTCGAGTAGTAGATACAGTGAACAGGGCGAGAGATATAGCCCACGTGATATGGAACGTTCGGTGAGGACTAGAAATTGAGCAGATTAGGTTATCATCATCATCACTGTTTCAATAGCATTTGGTACAACTTTTTCTGTGCACATAGCAAACGGCTTCCTCTATTTAGGACATGGTCTAGGATGGACCGGCGGCATGCTTGTTTTCGTGAGAGCTCTTTGATTGGAGCTTGCATGCGTACAGGAACTATATTGAAGAGTTGGAGTCATGCTATGGCTCCGCCGGAATAATCAATAACTCGCTTCACGTTTTGGTTCATTGCCGTGATGAGTGGCTTGTGAGGAGGTATGTTGCAGGTCGCTGCATGCAGTAATACGGCTTGTTCCGGCGTAGAATAACGTTTCTTCTTATGAGATCTAACTGGGCTCATTTGAATAAAGTTTCTCCAGCAGCCCAGGCATGATATTGTATCTCACCCCGCGATGCACCCCGCGATCATGGGGATGAGGCGTTGCACAGCCTAGGTTTCGGCCTGTCAAAAGCATGTACTAAGCAAGCCCATGAACGAGTGTGCTGCGAAAAACGTTGACGGACAAAGACAGGATCAATAGGCGATGAACTAGAAAACCAGGACTCTGTAAGGCTGCAACCCAGATGCTAGTACTGCAGTCCGATGCCAGCCATCACAAAAATAAGTTGGCCCCTTCTCTGCCCTCATTTCCCGTAGGCAATCCGGCCAGCGCAACAGTATGAATAACTACGGATGACCTTATCAACCATGACACAAAAATTTTGCGAGCAAGCTACTCAACAGTCACTGATGGGTTTTTATTTTGTCGGCCCACCGCCAACTGGCAATGTTTGCGACGTCCCACCTCGGCGTGCCTGCGGTTGAACAGCATTATCTCTCGACCGAATCGCTTCACAGACACTCGGCATGCTACTATTGGTGCCACACCAATATAACAGATCACCAGACCCCTCGTCCACTGTCGACCACCCTGTGTCGAAGGAGTGGTGCCCTTCGGCACACCTGAAAAAGATCTGAGGAGATCCGTGCGAGAGCTCTCATGCTCAGTAGAACCGGAGGCACGTCTAGGCGGAGCATTGCCCTCGTAGAGCTGTTTCACAACGAAGTGCGCCTGTCGCTGCGTTCAACGGCAGGGCACACCACAAAATACAGCCACATAGGAACCCAGTGAGAGGCAGCACAGCACAGAAGAACATCAGGCATCAGAGGACATGTTCCAAGCCCTAAGGGCCTAAGAGCAAGCCAGCTTAGATGACAGCTGTTCATTGGGGGGAGACTGAAGGTATTGCAGCAGCAAGACACGAGGCAGTGCGCCTCTAAGAGCCCGATATCGTAGTGCAAAAACACAAGGGTTTGATAACGACATGCACATAGAAACAACATATTAAAGAACACGAAATACAGACAACTACGTCACTCCTTGGGACGCCATGTATATACGCAATAGTCGTAGATAGCCAGACAACGGCAGGCCTCTGGGAACAGCTGCTCCTGTTGGAGTTACGTGGGGCGGCGCGGATCAACGTCTCCGCCACGTCGCCTGTTAGCCAAGTCAACCAACCGGGCATAGCTGCGGCGAAAAAGCGGCTGAAACCGAGTAGGATATAATGAATGAATGAATGAATGAATGAATGAGACACCAAGTATGATATGGGAACCCATAGGAACCATGGGATGACAGACGTATATAGAGAAATACAAGAGACACTATGGACTTTCGTATTCAACGTAAGTTGTATCTGAACCATATACTCACTCTACTGTCCTACACTGATTATCTTTCGATACTCACTATGATCCTCTTTTGCTACTCTTTCTCACGTTCGTGAAAACCAATCAGTAGATCCCCAATCTCAACACCCAGCAATCATTAGCAGACGGTAGGAGAGCGATCTAAAGCATTAGGCCCCAGCGCTTGTACAATAGTGTCCTCAAGGCCAAAGATTGCCATTTTGACAGCACTTCGATAACTATACTCACCGACTTATGTTTTCTGCTGCAATATTAGTAACAGTGGGTGACGGGGCCGATTTTTCTAGCATTGTCCAGTAAAAGTTTTAGCTCCGGAATCCACCGCACTAGCTTATATTATACCTGCAAGTACTGTACTGGGCCGTTAATTTTGCGACGGACTTTGGTCCGGACGAATAGCAGTTCCAGAAACCACTGCCGCGTCGACTACCGTTACAATTAAGGCTGTGTTATGCGTGTTCACACCTCGCATGTCAGCCGTCGTGCATGGCCTAGGCCTGAAGGATCCGCGGCTGGGCAACAGCGCGACATCTTTACCCCCACACAAGGCTGGTGTAATTACCCCCTTAGTTATAAATTCTTAGCACCCCTAAGCTTTACATAAGTATATAAGACCAGGATACAACTTCTGCCTCTCGCATTTTGTCCATTCATCTTCAAACCACAGTCATCTAATACCTAAAAGCGTCCCTACCCTGCATCCACATCTTTGTATATCTCCACTGAAAAGCCCTCTTATACTATTGCTCCCCAACTGAATGTACCAGATGGATTCCCCGTCATTCAACTACCGGCTAGACCAGGGCAACTACGTGCCATACCAAACGCAAACATCTGAAGTCCCCTCCGCGCTTCCTGAGGTACCTAGGCTTTGCGAATCTTCTGTAAGTCCTAAGAATAGACATTGCTCTTACATGAAAGGCGGATGCTCATAAGGAACAAGGCTTCTTCTACAAATAAGCGATCTCTTGCCGCACCTGTTTAACATTACTACTCTCAAATTTCTGACAGACTAATGCAGTTCGTACACTACCAACTCCCAACCACCCCTCTAGATAATGGCTCAGATCCCAGCGGCCTATTCTTCAATCCCTCCGGGTGCTATACGAATTACTTGCAAGGCGCAGCTACTTTGCCCACTAAAAGGACACACACTACCTCAGTAGTAAGTTCTGGAGATTATCCAGTACAGCAACGCAACTAGCATCTGACAGACTTCTAGCGAAGAAGAGCTCAGAATTGTGCCGCTCAACGAGCATTCCGCGAGCGCAAAGAAAATCACACCCGAGACCTCGAAGCTCAACTTTTAGTGCTAACTGGAAAATACAACAAACTTGGCGTATCGCACACTGAACTAAATGCCGCATATAAGAAGCTCCGCAAGACTTCCGAGTTCCTCATAGAGGACAATAACTCCAAAGGCGAAGAAGATGAAGAAGGCGTAAATGCGCACAGAGCAGAAGCTTCTAGTTTCGAGATTCTCCGAAAGCTGTTGGAAATCCTGCACGGGGAGCTTGAAGGGGTCGTGGTAGAGGGCGATAATGCGTAATCTTTCTACGAAGACTACAGCATGGCAGTTCTCTCTCTCTTTGGGGCGGGATCCCCAATAAATGCTACCTTCATGAGCCTGTTCTGTAATAAGCAGGGATTAGGCAACGCTCTAGACTTTTTGACGTTGCTACCGCGAGGAATCTTGATACGGATGCCTCAAGATATCGTCCTCCCCATAGCGTGTATATGCCAGGCATCATAGTAGTAGCAATCATAGATTACATACTCCTGTAGGAACTCCAGAATCACGATGCATTGAGAAAGACCATGATCGACGATAACCCATCAAATTTGGCGCAGGCTCTTCTGAATGATTGGATTAAATTAGATCGATCAAGTCATTAGGCACTGAATCGGTGCGGTCTATCGGGAATTTGGAGTCGTCAGATAGGCAATCGAGGGACTGGCCAAAGTCGGCTGGATGATCCCATTCTGAAGCCAATGGAGACAATATTGCAAGTGAAGGGTCGCGTTGACCTTGCGTCCGGCTAACATACACCGACCACGTACTTCCTGAACCACGGCCGGTAGACTTCTTCACACCAACGTCCTAGCACCTGCACAGCGGCGATGATTTGATACACGCCATAGAGCGCTCTGTGTATCCGAGGAGTATCCTTTCCCAAAGTATCTATGCACTGTTAGATACTAATCATCATATTCTGAAGCGTTGAACATACCGTCTCTCCCTTGCTTTTAGTGGCAGCTAGAAAATACCACTCATGCCCTTGAATGACAACCACCGGCAAGAATGGGAGCCCTGGCAATTCTCCCCCGTCCTGTGCCACCAGCTGTTCTAATTTGTTCATCTGAGCCGTAACCCAAATGCTCATCTGTGTCTTAGCCGTGTCCCAATCCCGTCCTGTCAATTTTGTTTCAATACTCATCGCGAGCGGCCGCTGCCGCAATGGTGGGTAGCATGTGTGGTTTCAGGAAGCAGTAGTAAAGGGATCTCGGGCAGCAAGTTGGCGTAGAGCATCGTACAGGTGATCGTCCGAGTCAATATACACACCAAAGTCAACCATCTTTGATTCGACCGGAAGACCAGTGAAATCTGTTGGCAGCAGAGAATCTGGCTCGATTCGAGCCTTAATACTAGGAATGAAGTAAGTAAAACTCGTTACTTGTGAGCGTCCGGGGAACCCACCAGTCTAAGAAGCCCACTTTTCCTTGAAATACCGCATTGTAAAGAGCGAGGCCCAGGAGGTACGTATGCACCCTGCCATTCCAAGATGCTTCGCTGTGTTCGCTCGTTTCGCATTCTGTGGCAAGGTAGACCACTTTTGCGACTTCACGTGGGCGTGGACATGGTCCGATAAGGTTTCGGTCTTCATCATCAGCGAAAGCGAGTTTGTCGGTCTGTATCTGGCGAAACGTCCTGTTCGATGACATGGCAGCAATTGCGTCCTTCACCCGTCAGCTCAGAAATCAGCATGTAGCATGTTAACCGACCTTTTGCGATCGTTCAATCACTTCAATTCCTCGCGCTATGCGCCTTAATTGCGTGGCCATGTCGTCCAGCTCTATCGGAGGCGTTGCGGCAGCATCGTCGATGGACCTCAACACTACTGGGTTTGGCAGTAAGGAAAGATTGGCCATTTCCCGCAAACTCTGTCTCTTCTTCGGGCTTCTTGATCGAACAGATGGAGAGGAGTGGGTTGTACGGCTCGACGAAGTGTAACTGGAGGGTGATGGAGGGCCAATGACGACGCTGGACTTCGCCCTAGGTGTGTTATCGACATCTGCTGTAAAGTACAATCTGTAGAAGTATCGTTCGATTAACGCAGGGTAATTTAGTTGAATGGGACATAACGGCCTAGATAGAACCAAACAGTATAATTCATAATGTATTAGTCTACCGATGCCGACACCGCCTTTGCGGTCTGTTTTCTTTGATACTCTGCCTGTATCTGTATTGGTATCTGTGTCTATGCCTATATCTACTCTTTGTGTATGTGTGCGTGTGCGCTGGTGACCAACAGGCTCGCCCCGATTAAATCACCCTGAATACGTCATAGTGGCTGGCTGCGCAAGCATCTCTCCAGGGCCTTTCCCGCCTTTGCGCCTCCACACCACACACACCACACATCACACACACGCCGAATGTGTCCGCCCGTAGGTGTACTTGTTCTGCTTGGACGGCCACTGCTCCATCCGTCAGACATCTACTCTCTTCAGCAGCGGGAGGAGGGAGATAGGGGATGCAATAATGAGTGAAAATCCGCTGGCGGGGCCAAATTTGTCGACGCCTACCACGAACGTCACCAACCTCGCCAACGACGACATCACCACCTCCACCACCTCCATCACGACTCCCACCACCACTCCCTTTCTCGACACCACCATTTCTCCGACCAAAACATCCCAGGCATCACAACCTCACACATTTCAGACATCGCCTGTCAGCCGTCCTTCGCTACCGCGCCTACCCCGTGGTTCCGCCCAAGGATTCTCGACGTCGCAGTCCAATGTCCACGAGGAACTCACCACTGAAAGCGAATTGAGCGATTGCACACAAGAAGAGAGACAACAGAGCCAAGAAGAGAGTGAATTAGAGACCGGCGGCAATGACAGCCAGGATGACAACCCTTGTGAGAAGTCGTCATCAGACGGGCTGGAGATCGAGAGGCTCCGCAACCTGCAATTGAAGATGCTACAGAAGCAGCAGTGTGTGCGTCTGAAGAGCGCAGCCAGCACAAACAACACCTCCCTCGGAGCGCGCAGGATTTCGCCCATCAAGGAGGAATCGATTCCGAGCATGTCGCCGACCCTCGAGGATGCTTTCAGCAGCCCGTTGCCAACCGGCCAAACTGCCTCGACTGAATCTACAAAATCCTCCAGGACCATTCGCGGCAGTGTGCCACCCACGCCTGCTGGCCATCCACTTCACACACCATCTTATCCTTGCCCTAATGTACCTAATACCCCGATGGACTGGTCCTCTTCATTCCATCAGCCTTTTACGACCCTGTCGCCGACGGTATCCGCCACTTATACGAGAGATTATGCGACTCCCAGAGAACGCCTGGCTTCTGAGAGCAGTACACCTGCTGCCTCTGGCATACCTTTTGCCTCTGGTGGAATGATATTTCTTAGTCCTGGTGTCGAAGATCCACGATTTCCATCTCCTAGTCTCTACGATCTTGTCTTGCAAATAGGGGCAGAACCCGGTCTTGCAGCATGGTGGGAGAGTGTCACGACCGTCATAGGGGACTGGTATGGGGCAGAACGGGCGACATTGGCTGTACCCGCCGACGCATCCGACATTGAAAACGTCCCCTGGGGTCAGAAGAGTACCTACAATACAGGGGCGCACGAAATACGACATCCACCGCAAGGGCAAGAAGCTGAGACAAGACACAGCCCAACTCGAACAAGACGAAATTTCGAAGATCCTCAATCACAATGTGTACCCCCGCCGAACATTGCTCCTGAAAGGCGCCCAAAGTTTGCTTCTCGACACTCTTTCCCCGGCCATGAGCGAAAGGATCATCCGTCCGAATATGCTTCGCCTGGAACCCCAATTCGTCCAAGAGGGCCACTCAGAACGGTTAGCCATGCGCCACAATCTACGATTCGAGTAGATCATCTTTTGCGGCAGGTGTCACCGGTATCCTTCGACGGCTCGCCTCGTCATCCATCAATTACATCATTAAAGGATACCAGCCTTGATGACACAGAATTCTCGAGCGTTGGCGGAGATATATCTTCGTCGCCACAAACAGCAGTGTTCCCCGTTCTGCGAGCTTTAGACCATGAACCCGATGCTCTAATCGACAATTTCGGTGTAAACCGCGTTTTGGTACGTGGCAGGCTGGTCACGGTGACAAGAGATTACTTAACATCTTTGTCAACATCCCGGAAAAACTTCACATCAGAAAACGAAGATGACGAACTATCAAGCAAGCCTTCCCACAAACATGCTACCGCATCCGCACACGACCCCGACAGGGACACGCATCCCAAAGGTCGTGCCGGGCTTACAACAAAGTCTGAGCACGAGCCAAGACTGGAACCTCGTTACGAAGAGTATGAGCAGTTTCCCAGTTCTCCATGGGCGCAATCCCCAGCACCGTCTCCTGCGCTGCAGAACTACCCCACCGAGAACCCGTTTTTTGCAAGTGGTAAGATCGACGAGGAAGCCTTCAACCCTTCAAGTTCAACTCATGACTATACACAATATGGGGTAGTCGAAGCAATTGGCATTGATAAGGCCAGCACAGTTACCCACATCCCATTATTTCATCCGACATTATCCCAGCCTATGCAGCCCTTGAACTCCGCAAATCAAACCCCCTCAGTGTCTCGCCGTCCATCTGAACAATCCGTCAGGTCGCCGCCGCCAGCGGAAGAAGTCCCGCGACTAGCTCCGATCGCTATCTTGTCGATTCTTTCACCAACTGTGCCATATCCGCGCAATTTGACTAATTCTCTCAAGCTGCTCGGGCCTCACCTCGCGACTTCCTTCTCGAACGCATGGCAGTATACCAATGCACAAGCACAGGTGACGGGTATTCGAAGCCGCAGATTCATTTCCCCACAGCAGGTTGGTTTCACGCCCTTATTTAACCAAGATAGCCTGGATGATCTCTTGCACCTCGATTTGGAGGCCATTGGAGGCTCTGCTGCTGGTAGCGTAACGAGTCCATCGGATTGTTCTGGACGATCGAAGCATAGCCCAGGCAGCTCCATCGGCGGTACACCTGGATGGGATCCTTCTACGGTGGGCTTCGGCAGTAAACAGTCTGTCGGGAGCACCCCAGGATATCCTGCTGGTGCAGAAGCGGTTGAGAGTTATTTCGACACGAAGAAGAGGTCCACTCGAGGTCCTGCTCCAGGGGCGACTACCTCTTTAGAACAGTCTGCACGGAAAGCTAAGGTTAGGGCCGCAAAGCGATTCAACCCCAGCACCCCATCAGATACCCTGGGTGATAATACGCCAACTCCGCGAAACGAGAAGGGCACCTCACATACTCCTGCAGAGAATGTAGCAGGTCAAGCCGGCACCTCTCGTTGTCCACACGTTAAAGCAACACCTACGACGAGACACCGGCGTCGCTCATTATTACATTCATACGGTGCAGACTTCAGTTCCTCATTTCAATCACTCCCAGCAGCAACAACACCAGGTGCGAAGACTCCCGCTGCTACTGGCCGCGCCCGAAACACATCTTTTCCCGATGGGCTTGATATGCCACCGCCATCGGAAAGCTTACTACGCACTATAATAGATTCCCTCCCCGTCCAGATCTTTACGGCTCTTCCCACGACTGGAGCGCTGACCTGGGTGAACTCAAAATTCCTTGTTTATCGGGGGAGAGATTCACGGCAAGTTCTTCAGGAGCCCTGGGATGCCATACATCCAGAAGATCGGGACGCCTATCTGGAGCAATGGAACAAGTCATTGCGCACTGGACAACACCTACAGCAGAAAGTCCGACTGCAGCGTTTCGACGGTCATTACCGTTGGTTCTATGCTCGCGTTGCTCCCTTGAAAAACAAGCGCCAGCAGATCGTCCACTGGATTGGCACAAACATGGACTTCCATGAGCAGCATCTAGCGGAATTGAACGCTGCCCGCCGGCAGGAGACCGCCGTATCTGAAGCAAAATATCGTGCCCTCGCTAACTCCAGCCCTCAAATCGTGTTCGTTGTGTCCAACCGACGCGGTATCAGCTTCTGCAACAGCCAATGGATCACTTATTCCAATCAAACACAGGAACAGGCACATGGCAGTGGTTTCTTAGAACTCGTGCATCCCGATGATGTCATCAAGTGCAAGTTGCCTAAGATGACTGATGACGGTGCCTCTACCAATGTGCATACTTCTCTTCCACCGGACCATGGCCGAAAGGATTCAAGCTCTTCTGAAGAATATTCTGAAACAGAGAGAACAGTCACCAGCCCGGGTGCGTCGTCAGATATGGAGATGCCTCAGGCCAACCTCTCCAAATTAGCAGATACCGGTATCCTCAAGGTCAGCAAGGACGCCGATGGTCGGGCGTCTTACAGCACGGAGGTCAGACTGCGCAACAAAGACGGTGACTATCGATGGCACCTTGTGCGCATACTCTTGGAGAAGAGCCTTGCTGAAGAACACGATGAAGACACGTGGTATGGCACTGCCACTGACATCAACGACCATAAGTTACTCGAGCAGACTCTGAAAGAGACCATGGATGCCAAAACACGATTCTTGAGCAATATGTCCCACGAAATCCGGACACCCCTCAATGGTATCTCGGGAATGGTCAATTTCCTCCTGGACAGTCCTCTCATTACCGAGCAGCTTGAGCATGTAAACATCATCAAAGCCAGTACGGACAGCTTGCTTAATCTAATCAATGATATTCTCGATTCATCGAAGGTCGAAGCAGGCATGATCAAATTAACAATGGAGTGGCTTCACCTTCCTTCATTGCTGGAGGAAGTCAACGATCTCAACATGGGGTTGGCAATCCAGAAAGGACTGGAGCTCAATTATGTCGTGGACGGGGGTGCGCCATCAACGGTCAAAGGTGACAAATTTCGCATTCGACAAGTGCTCCTAAATGTGGTTGGCAATGCAATCAAGTTCACGCAAAGAGGTGAAGTGTTCGTTCGCTGCCGACTGTGCCCAGTAGACAAGTCGCACGGGTTGAGGGATAACGAAGCCATGGTCCGATTCGAAGTGATCGATACGGGCAAAGGCTTCACGCAACAGGAGGCCAAATACCTGTTCAAGAGATTCAGCCAGATCGATGGCAGCAGCACAAGACAGCACGGTGGTACTGGATTAGGCCTGGCCATATCAATGCAATTCGTCGAACTGCATGGCGGAAAGATGAATGCCTGCAGCCTTCCAGAGAAGGGATCGACGTTCTTCTTTACGATCAAGTTCGGCCTCCCGACGGATGATGACCACCCCACATCCGCAGCGCCGACACCAGGCACCCCTTCTCAAGAGCCCGTGACAGCGACACCACCAACGCCTCTAGCAACCCAGAAACCTCTCCTTCCTCAGATCGCTTCAGCCGCGAGCGCCCACAAGGAACGCATCCTTAGCATTTCTTCAGATCATAGCGATTCGGTCAAATCTCCTGCACCTAGTTTGACAACTTCCGAGCGTTCACGTGATTCACCTTTGCTCTCATCTGGCAGCTCGGATCCATCGATCGGGCCTACGTCTTGGGTTGCTAAATCGAGTTTGCGTTCGGAAAGGTCTTCTGCTTCGTCATTCTTGCAGGATGCTAAAAATAAGGATGCGACCATGAATCTTGCTATTCCAGTCAAACGAATTGGCAGTGATCCGGAGGTGACATCGGACGATTCCTCTCTCACCCTCAATTCTGATGAGACGGTACGCCCCTGGAACGTTAACCGTAGTCTGTCGCCTTTGGGAAGCGCTCTTCAAGCACCAATGTATTCGATCCTGGTAGTATGCCCTCTGATCCATAGCCGAGAAGCGACTATAAGACACATCGGAAATACCTTGCCCCAGGGAATCCCTCATCAGATAACAGGTCAACCCAATCTAGTCGAAGCACAACGTATGATAGGCGGTGACGACCCAGTCCTCTTCACTCACGTGGTTCTGGTCCTCCACAACACAGTTGAAGTTATCGCAATCATGGATCAAATCTTGAGCTCCATGGTCCATGAGAAAACGTCGATCGTTGTCGTTTCTGACCCAACGCAAAAGAAAGAGCTGATGAGGGAAGCTCCAGCATACGACTATGACCAACTCTCCCTCAATCGCCGGCTTCGATTCATCTACCGACCACTCAAACCATCAAAATTCGCTGTCATCTTTGACCCTCAGAAGGAACGGGAGTCGTCAACAGATCGCAACCAGGACACCGCACAGCAAGTAGTTTTCAATCAAAAGCTTGTTTTCGAAGAACTCAAGCGACGCTTTGGAGATAAAGGCCACAAGGTACTGCTCGTGGAAGATAATGCTATCAATCAAAAGGTATGTTTCTGTGACTCTAGGTACTTGAAATTGATCTAATATCACTATAGGTGGTTCTGAAATTCCTTGCCAAGATCTCCATCGAAACCGAAATCGTTCTGGATGGCGTGCAATGCACAGAGACAGTATTCTCCAAGCCGCCAGGATACTACTCCATCATCCTTGTATGTCTTGCACCATTTTCTGTTCGTTCATTACAAGTAACTCATTACAGTGCGACCTTCACATGCCAAACAAGGACGGCTACCAAGCCTGCAAGGAGATACGACAATGGGAGAAGAAGAGCGACTACAGACGACATCCAATCGTTGCATTGTCGGCCAACGTCCTAGGTGATGTCTATGCTAAGTGCATAGAAGCCGGCTTCAACTCGTTTGTCGCGAAGCCCGTCGAGTTCAAAGAACTCTCTCTGGTTATAACCAGACTCCTGGATCCAGCAGACCCTTCGAAAACACCGAAACTCGTGAAACTATGCAAATCGTGAGCATGGCCGGTATACCCAAAACGTAAAAATATACACACGCGCAGGTCATAGCATACACGGAAGATCCGCAAGTAAACCCTGCATCAGCAACATCGGCGCAAACTTGTGGAACTTTTCTGAAAACCTTCAGCGCGCATTTTGTGCGGCATGGCGTAATGTAATCGGGCAAGGTGGAAAGTGCTCGCCACCCTTCGATAGAGGGAAATAACGATAACGCACGTAGGGACAACTCTTATATATCCTAGCAACTCCTTTTTTTACATTTCACCACACGATCCTTTATACCTCCACCTATTTTTCGTCCGTCTTCTTAATTTTTGCATTTTTTATTGCCCCAGCCGTCGAGAAGGGAATTGGCGACTATAGGCAGGCAGGCAGGCAGGCACTCAAGGCTTCCCAATGTTTGGAAAAACGCATTTAGCATTTGAGGCGCATGATTCTTCCGCTCGTACAAGGCCTCCGCCTCAGTCGGTCTTTACCTGCAAGTAGATAGCCAAGGTTGTAAAACATCCATGTCTGTACCAATCCTCCTTCTGTCTCTTCCTCATTCGCATTCACTGAAGAATACGCATCCACTATCCCCCGCTGACAGTTGTAGCATGGGTAAGCACAGCTTCAGCAGCCACGCCGCTTCTTCGCTCTGCTTCCACGCCTGCTCGTACGAAATCGTCCACGTTGTTAGCAGGTTGCAGTCACTGTACTCCTATTCGGAAACCGACCTTGCCTCTGCATCAGATTTTTCCAAGGTCTGTCGTAGTTATTTAGCATAGGTCGACGCGGACACTTTCGTTTCCTGAATGCCAGATGAATCCCACTTAGTCGTTCGATCTTGAACAGTCATGTCGCCATTCCCTACAGCGAGAGAAATTGTCCGTGGTCTCGAGCACGAGGATGAGGCACCGACAGTCACCACTTTACCAGGGTCTACCTCTGTTCTATCGAGCAACTTCATCTAAAATTTTCTAGAGAAGGAATCATGGTACAGAGATCAAGAGACAGGGCGCCGCCACTCTGGTTTATGACAATATTCACCAGCGCCAACATTAACTCGACTCGGTGCACCAGCAGCAGCGAGGGAACGGTCGAGAGTGTCATTACAGAAGAACCTCAATTGCATTTAGTCTGGATTCACATCCGGATCTTCATTAAGCCCCTTCCACTTCTGGAATCGATATCTAGAACAAGGTTTAAGCTGACCAAGTGTAGCCAGAGCAATCTATGCAAGGCGGCGACTGGGTTTCTACGAAGTCATCGACACTTGATTCAGCATGATCCGACTTCCGTATCACTCAACAAGACGACCTTCGCCTCATTTCCAAAGACGTAGACTGGCTGTCTCTGTGCCGATTCTCAGCAGCCTCGATCACATGGAAGACTCGGCCGTTTCGAAGCGATACTGCTACGGCGAGATGAGGTTGACGCGCCTTACTCTATATGCTCCGCTGCTACTCCGCAAGTTTGATTTCGAGCAGGTGCACGGGCAGTATGGAGACTTTTTGGGCGACTGTTTGGACCTGTCTTCGCATTCGCTCTAGTTTCGACGATCCTGACTTCGACGCAGGTTGCGCTTGCAGCTGAGCAATTGGATGGTGGCCATTGCGAGTTGGTTCGATGTGTCTCGATGATTCAGTATAATCAGCCTTGTCAGAGCAGCTATTAGCTTTTTATGGTTCACATTGCTATGGCTGTGTTTATTCTTAGATGAACGGATCTTCACTACTAGAAAACAGCTGGAGAAGAGGCGAGAAGCTCGAAGTGCATTGTCATGGCAATGTCCTTCCATGGCTCTACCGCGGACATTGGAGATTATTAACGCATTTGCAACCCCGCCATGGGGCCTACCAAACTGAAAAAGGATAGGTGTTCACAGACTAAGGAGAAGCAGAGCGTAGATACCAAGATGCGCAGGGTTGAGGAGTCCGATTGTAAAGGACCCAAGAACAGAAAAGTCTACATTGGAACTTTTCCCAACAATATACTTTAGTTTGTTCCTAGTTAGCGTGGACTCAGGGACTACATTCCCTTATCTCCCTTGCTCTGAACAGCAAGCATGCTGTTTTTCATTCCATATATAATTATTTTTTCAAGGACATTTCTAGGTTACATTTTTTGACAAGCCGGAAGAATTGCAGATACAGGAAGCCCCATAATTATCTACAACTGCTCGAGTCTCATTAGTACTTTTTACAACTACTAATCTTGTAGCTGTTGCATCACATTGTGTCAGGTAAGTTGATAGATTGAGAGGGCTCGTAAATGCTAACAGCAGCTAGGAATTGAAACACGATTTAGACGTCTCCTGAATTAAGATTGAAAAATCCAAATAAGTTGGGGGTGCGTCAAGATTGGTCATGCAGGAGCGCGCCGCAGCAGCCGCGGCGAATGCCACTGTTTTAGCAGCACTATTGATAGGAGCTGGCATTGTACTCCTAGGTCTTCTCGTTGGGTTAATTATCCTTCTTTTCCGGGCCGTTCGAGAACATAAACAGTTACTGGCGGATCTTGAAGAGCGAGAGTTCATGTTTGCGTGTACGCAAGCTACTCAAGGACCAGAGCAAGATTCTATCACAAGACCTCCCGCAGCCCTAAGACGCAATCTTGTTCTACCGTTCAAGGAGCAGGCTTGTCTTCAACCTCAGCCATCAACTAAGCCTATCAACCGTCCAGAGCCACCTTCAGCACCGCCTTACAGTGCACCACCGAAACCAGCTCTTATAACAAACGAGTCACGTCCTTTTTCATGGCTGCTTCCACCACGCCAAATGTTCGCAAAAGGCATTCCTCAAAAAAAGGTCAGTGCCTTAATACTTTCCAAGGCGATAGAAACCTCGAGATTATCCCTCGAAACCATCCGTACTGGTTCGAGTGCTTGGTGGATTCCGATCAAGGGAGGAGAATCTGACACTAATTAAAGTCAGAGTCGCCCTCGTTCAGGGCATTCGCTGTTGCAGCGTTATCCTGCCTTTAATATCCGCAAAACAAATGACACAACACATGTAAGGACAGCTAGCATGTGTGGTCAGTCATCCGGAAAGGCTCCTAATGTCCCAATGCCACTTCTCCCCCTTGACTCAGCACGAATAAACGAAGAGGCCAAACAACAAAGCTTTCTCGGTAGCAGTCCTTCTAGCATGTCGATGTTCAGTTTCGAGTCAGTAGGGAGCTGTATCACCGCAACTGAATCAAACCGCATTCTGCCTCGTGCTGACAATACGATCATCCACAAGGTACCCAGATGTAACTGGACGGACTCAGTGGTTATGGAACGGATGCCGTTACACGAAACTGCTAACACTGGACTTGATAAACCATCTCAAAGCTCAGCTATGAGTAGCACAGGCCAACTACAAGTCGAAAACCCTTTCATAGAGCACCGCCCGAAGACTGTCAATCATTACTTAGCGCCGACCGGGTCTTCTATTTCACAGTCCCGCAAAATCCAGACTGTGGGAGCAAGGGCGTTTGGGCAAAATAACTCTCCAACACGTAGCTCACTTACAATTGGAAGTGCAAGCACTCGTCGGCGAAAATCAGGGTCGCATGCAACGTTTGATGAATGGGTAGAGGAGCGTAGTGCTCAAAGCAAATCCTTTAAATAATGATTACTGCAGCTTCACAACCTTTGAGCTTGCGCCCTACTCATCCCTACTTTCACCGCTGCCACAGTGCAGGATAGATAACGATCAGACAATCCTCGACTAAACCATCGAAAGGTTACTCACATTCTTCCTATCCCATGCCTCCTTCCACCCCATTCGCATTCGTACTTTTCAACCTCTCACACTCCCTGTTCGCCTCATCTATCTCTTTTTCAAGGATCTTGATTCTCTTAATAGCTTCAGCGATTATTTTGGCTTTACTTGGTTTTGCTTGGCCAAGTGCTTCTTTACTTTCGTCGTATTGGGATAGCGTGGGAACTGCGCAGCGGAGCCGCTCAATTTGGGAGTTCAGGCCTTCGCGGTATTTGCGTTCGATTTGGTTGTGGGATAAGCGGTGGGTTCGTCGTTGTCTAGTGTGTGGTTTTGAGGAGTTGGATAATTGGCTGCCGAGGCGGGGTCGGCCTCGCTTGCGCTGGGGCTTAATTAAAGGGGAGTGAGAGTCGCGGAGGGGTGACGAGGGGGATATGAATTCCAGGGATAGATGGGAGGATGGTGGTGTGTCGGTTACTTGTTTTGAGAAGGCTGGGTGGGAGGGGGAGGGAGTGATTGGGAGGGATGATAGGTTGGCTTGGGATTGGACTGTCTGATACCCAGTGTCACCGCAAAGGGAAGGGGTTGGTGAAGAGTTTCTCTGTGAGGAATTGAAGAAACCAGAGTGAAAGGGGGTGATATCTGAGGGATCGAATGAATTTGAGATGAGTTGACTAAGACGGCAGAAAGGAAGCCCGTTCGCGTTGTTGGCTTGTGATGACAATTGTTCAGCGGAAGTTTCAATCGGTTGATTGAGGAATAGTTGGTTCCTCGATTCGTACCCGGGGGTAAATGGGATTGATGTTCCAGATTGGTCGACGAACGAATTTGTGTAGTCTTGTTGAGTGGTGTAGACATCGGTGAGATATGTCTCGTCGCGAATATCTGAATATGTGAAAACACCTATTGCTGGGGAGTAGACCGCATTGGCGGCGTTTGAATATGGCAAACCAGAGCAGTCCATGTAGAAGAACTGGCTTGCTGGAAGTCAGGATTGGTGTTATATGTATGGACAATCCTGAGACAAGTTATGAGACGGAGAAGATAGACCAGCCAGAATAGAGCAAGTTGTCAAAGATCGTCGATGCTCCTTCAGTCAGGCCCGTCTTGCGAGGCCTTGGTTCGTAGATTCAGTTGAGGGCACTAAGACAGTACTTGATATGTTGAAGCGTAGTGGAACTGGAGATTTGAAGTGCTGATGGAGCTTCGTCAAGGCCTCCGTCCTGTAGATATCCACAAAACCATGATCGAGGGATCCATCTTAATTTGCGCCCCAGCTTTCACATGAACCAGTTCTAGATTCAAGCTTTATTTATTTCATATTTTCCAACTTTCTTTGTTGTAAAGCGAATTACATCTCTTAGTTTTGTGTTGGGAAATATATCCGCGGAGTTTTAACAATAACGTCCTCGGGGCATCCGAAGGGTCTGTTCGAGTGTCAACTATTACAACTCGTGACAAAATCTGCAAGCCCCTCAATTCTGCCAATCTCTGATAGTATCTTATTCAACATGGAGAATACAACATGGCATTTGAAAGGAAAGCATTAATCTGCGATCAGCAAGGTCTAATTAACGTTGCCAATGATTCGTCCCCGCAGTATCAAATGAAGAGAAATCCCTTGGCTCCGGATGCGGTAAGCTCGCGTGCTATAGGTTAGTGGGCCCCTCTTTTCCTCTCCCAAAAAGAAAAAAGGCGCCTCCGCTACATTGAAATTCACCCAAGATTAGATTAGGTAATTAGTTATACATTTTAACTTACCGCAAAATTAGCATCAAGCTCCTCTCTAAACTCTTAGTATTTTCATCCTTCAATGCTAAATATTGTCTCCGGCAGTAGAAAAAAAAGAGGATACACATTATTGGATCAATTGGGGTACCTGGGTATGAAGTAAATCATTAGTGTTCCAAGCTGTAGAGTGATAAATGTTCGGTTCGCTTGGAACGCGAGACGGGCAGTGGATAATGCGGAGATTTGGCTGGTCTATAGCATAAAAGGGCGTATGATATAGGTCTGAACAGGTTGTAGCGTGCTATCACATGTTCATTCATAAACCATCCTAAAGGCGCGTCCGATTTGCCACACAGTAGATATTACAGAACCTCCATGAGACGAGCAAAATAGACATTTCTTTATCAACCGTAAATTATCTATTAGATCGAATCACTACTGTGACCAGAGGCTGTCTCTTCAGGAAGGAAACAATCAGCACAGCGCTACCATCAAACCTTGGTCGCTCATTGCAGTCTCTGGGATAGTAGCAGGAGGTCGCTTTTAAAGATGGATTGGTTAATGCGCTTGAACTGCTGAACTACGTGTACATCGGATAGTGTAATAGCCTCCTCAACTCGCCTAATGACCGGCGCTACTGCAAAACATAGAAACCTACAAGGGATAAGCTATACGGAAGCGGCTTATGCATGGCCCTTTGGATCAAATAGCATTATTAAAACCCCAGGTAGACGCCATGCGAGTGTCTCGATGTTGCCTCGTACCGCTCAACTACACTCAACTACCCTTCGAGCATCGCAGTGTGCTGTCTAAAGGCAAGCAAAGTCTGAATTCGCACTCACACCACCAATTGAGCATGTCCGTAGGAACCACCTCAGGCACGATGGCCCAATCGAGCACAATCAGCAGCGCATCTAGCGCCAGCGACAGCAACGGTAAGTGAGAACAATTGGCTATGCCATACGTCTGCTGACCCAATCGCCCTACGCAGGATATGCGCAGACTGTGAAAGAAAAACGCTCACAATCCATATTTGCTCCTTTCCTTCTGTCCAAGACCGAAAAGCCTCGGCGGCATATCTGCGCTACCTGCACACGCTCCTTTGCACGGCTGGAACATCTCAAACGGCACGAGCGAACGCATAGCAAAGAAAAGCCTTTTAAATGCCCGCAATGCACACGATGTTTCGCGCGACGAGACTTGCTCCTGCGACACCAGCAAAAGCTACACCAACAGGGCGCAACATCGTCTCCCCCACAAAATGGCCATAGAGAGAGCACAACCGGTGTGCCACCGACAGCATCAGGTAGGGTGCGGAAGAACTCCATTGCTAGTATCTCCAGCGCTGCCGGCGCTGCTGGTAGTGGGAGCATGAGACCGCGAGCAAACGCCATAAGCCATATATACTCTAATACCCTAAACGACCTCATCACGTTACACGAAGTTTCTCTAGATGAAGTGCCAGCAGGCTAACCCGATAATCCTCATCATGCTAGTATCTCTAGACTCGGCAGTGCTGGTGGATACAATGATACAGGAATGCCCACGTCTATGGTCAGCCACAGCCAGGCAGACGACCTAGAGCATCACACCCACCTTAGCCTTGGCCTTGGTAGTGGTGGGCTTCGAACACCTCCCATCCCAGGATTTGGACCCAATGATCTGGAATTGGAAAAATTATCAGGTTCCAATATTAATCCCAATCAACTTTACTATTCCACAGGGAATATAGCTGACTCAGCATCACTTCTCCATACGTTCGCGGATCCCTTCGCGGGTGATGCCATCGAGGTGGATGAGATTAGATGCAATGCTGGTTTGGGCGATGCTATAAATTTCCCAACAGATAACAACACCGGTGTTGGTAGGTTGTCGCCTTCTGCGTCCAGTACTGGCAGTCAGAATGCTTTTAGTGAAGTCATGTTGGATGGGTCAGGCCAAACTTCTGCAGCCATGTGGCGGGGCCCTTTAATCAATTATTCTGGCGTCAGTCCTGCAGCAGCATATACGTTGGATGTTGTGGCGCCAGTGTTTCCTGCATATATAATGGATAATGTATGTCCAGCCAACAGGGAACTAGTAGAAAAAGTGCGCTGTAATTTCTCAATCTAGCCGATGGTGTCGTCGTTGATAGATCCATTTGCTGGATTACCTAGTATGCCTACTCAATACTTCCAGCTACCATTGGAAATCATTTTGACACTGGCAGCATTTCATCATCCTTGATAGACGGAAGTACCAGCCATAGTTCAGTTACATTGGTTTCCACAGACACTATCATGAATACTATAAGACAGGCATAAGAGACGACTGCTGATGCAATAATCTCTAATTATCATACGACATCCACAGGACATGTATAAAAGCCAGAGGATGTCAACGCTTTTCAACATAATTATATCTACTACTTTTCAATAGTTTCATCTTATAACACGCAGTCTACCGGACAACCAAGTGTTATTAATCATCAATAGCACGGGACACCAAGGTTCACGAGTGACCAAGGAGACGGACGCCATGAGCTACCAAGCTTCCTTGAACAAGGACAACCGAACGTTCGCAATCGATTATTGCGTATGTGCAGAAGAGGATCGATAAGGGCGAGCCGGCGAAGATCGACGGTGACTTAACGAGGGCATGTGGAATGGTACCTTGGGGAAAAGGTTCCACGACATGAGAGCGTCAAGAATGGAAAGGAATACGGCGTTTCTTGAGCAGAAGGCGTGACCGCGATTCAGAAATGTTGCCATATGTAGAAGACGAGAACAAGGCAAAGATTTATGGCACACATAGAATCGAGTCGAGGAGAATGCGGAGTGATTGACTTCTCGGTAGGAGAGAATATAACATGGGATGACGAAGATTTCTTGGGCGGATGAACCGCGACTCCGCTCACGCTCGCAGTAACCGCTCTATAGCCACCACACACTGAATTCAGCAACAGGCACTTTGTTATCTGT
The DNA here is from genome assembly GCA_022813625.1 of Aaosphaeria pasadenensis. NCBI lineage: Eukaryota > Fungi > Ascomycota > Dothideomycetes > Pleosporales > Aaosphaeria > Aaosphaeria pasadenensis. The sequence continues at coordinate 7,508 of JAKLMB010000063.1, read as the reverse complement.
GGCGTGCCCAGATGTCAGGCCATGCTCCGAGTTTGAAAGGAGCTTAGCTTATCTCATGAACCAAAGACGCAGGTAGAGTTGAGGCCCTCTTATTTTTGACTAGCGCTGCACTGAAACCCCAGGCCAATCAGAAGTCAGCGAGGCGGCGTCGCTTTATTTGACAGATGTAAGTTGAAATAGTTGGGTTTAAGGGAAGGCACATGAGGTTAGCGAGGGCTGGAGTCATGAATGGGTTTGGAACGTTGGGTTCATTGGGTGTCAAGGGTGGTAGGTTTGGACCATGCGGGGATAGTTTGGTGATTGCCGCCTTGATACTCAGCCACAGGAACGAGATGAGATGAAGAGTCGAGTTTGTCATATATATCTGCAGCCGAGCCGTGATGCTTTGTCGGCGGGAACCATCGTCGTTTTCCTTTCCATACATTACTGTAACAATTACAATTCGCTCCAAGCTTATTCCTTCCAAGTACTTCTACAATCCAAAATGAACCACCTGTAAATTCCCATCATTCTGCAGGCACAACAAAGTTTCGTCTTAACAAACCATAACCTAATCCTAGTCATACCCTCCTTACCCCCGCCCGCATAACAACTATTATTCTCCTAAACCAAACTAACGAAGAACTCCTCCTCGCCTCTACGCCCAACCAACGTCACCACGCCTGCTGGTCATCTCCTGACTTCACACCACCAAGCAACATCCTCGCAGGCGGAAGTGCTATCTTCCAATCTCGCTCTTCCAGACTGGGACGCGGGACCGCAGGGTCCGTCGCGTATCTCGTCGCAGGCGAGCAGGATCCCGAAGAGCACATGATTGTTGCGTCGTGGCAGAACCCGCTTTTCGGGTGGAATAAGTATCGGGGCTGTGTTGTTGGGGCGCGGGAGCAGAAGTTCTGGATCATGACTTTCGGAGGGGGTGGGGGGAGTGATGCGATTGGGGTATTCGTTTTGAGGTGTGTTGATTAGATGGAGTTTTGATGTAACTTGAAATGCTTCTTTAGACAAAGCTTTGCGTTATAGTGGGTGTTCCGCTACAGGCGGAATTATATAAATTTTATTCCCTAAAATCTGCGCATCAGAGCAGTGTAACGGCCTCTCTATTCACGTGCCAGACATTGTTCAGGCGGAAGGGCGCGGAAGCCAGGCTTCGGCATTGAATAAACACCTGGCATAATGAAACTCTTGTATTGCACGCTAGGGCAGTTGCAAGGCTGCAGTTTCTTGGTAGTTGGGTCTACAGCGCCACAACCCACCGTTTGCGTAGCGAGCACCTGATGTGGGGATGCATACTTAAAGCAGACAGTAACGGGCAATCACGTGAAATGGTTACATTGCGACAATGCTCATTGATTTCCTGAATAGAGAGTATAGATTAATTTCTCATGATGGACCGGATACCTGGATAGAGCTACGCCATTTGAGAATGTCGCCGCTTCGCTCAGTATGCTAGCATTATAATATCTAAAGCCGTACAACCATGGAAAATCTATTATACGCTTCTTTTCTGCTTAGCAGTTTTGACATTACTTCAGACGAGAAAGGTATAGGTTCCGTTTATCTTCGTACAGAGAGAATCTAAGATTCTCAAGGCTGCTTTCTCTGATGTCCTTTAACAGGGGTTCAACGAAGTTCGACAAATGAAGTTACCTAGAGTCGGCAGTTGAGGCAAGATCATCATGGTTATGCGCCATATGCATTAGATGCCCAAATCCCCATTATACGCGCCAAATGATCTCCTCTACTTGTGAGCACCCTTTATACGGTGAACAATCGATGACTTTTATTGCTTTGCAAACACTATTCTTAAAATGGTAGGCTGTATATTAAGATTCCTGAAGAGCTGTCAAAGATCAAATTCAAGGCGCATTAGACGCTCAATAGACTCATCCTTCGAAAGGAGATCGAGAGAATAAACAGGAGGCAATTTGTAGCATCCTACGCAATCTTTTTACCTTAAGTCTGCATGTTATCTTTCCTTGCCCTAACTGTGCTGCTGGGCTTCGGCGTCGGATGTCTGGCGGTTGTTGCGCAACCTTTTTTCCTCGTTGGCCCTGTCGTTCGTTAACGTAGAGCTCGTCCTCTCCGCTCGACGATCCCTGCGGCTTGTCAGGAAAACAACAAGTCCCTATAGCTCACATATCAGTACCATGTTCTTCTGCAACTAGCCATGGTACAACTTGAAACTCACAAGGATTGCACTAAACATCCAAGCCATCGACCCTATGAAAAGGAAAGCAAGAATAACCCTCCAACTTGAACAGCCTTCACGGCCAATCGTGTTGGCTGTGACGTTAACGCGTGGCACGGTCCAGAATCTGCCCCAGTAGAAACCCCAGTAGTTCCAATACCATGAGGAAGTGCAAGAGGAGTTGAGCTGTACATTAAGTTAGCTATGTGATGTGAATGTTCTACCATTACCTACATTAGCTAACAGCGCGAATGCCACGATTGTGCAGATAAAGAATATAGCATCCAGAGGCCAAGCGTAGAAAGAGTATTTGAAGGGAAGAATAAGGAGGATCGAAGCGACGAGTGTAAGACAGGAGATAACTTCCGCATATACGAGGCGACTGTTATCAGAAGTATCTGGTGCACGGTGCAACAGATAAAAGAAGTGGCTCAGAAGGGCGACGACGATGACGGAGCTGCAAAGTTCGGTAATCCGAAGGAGAACACAGATGACTTTCGAGGCTGTGCCCATGGTTGCGGACCAAATATGGATCTCCTAGGTATGTTCGGAATAATCGGATTGAGAATGTTTTTGTATTGCGCGAGAGAGCAAGCTTAAACGGTGTATATAGGTACTCTTGCCCAACTATATGTGTGGGATGAATAGAAAGGTTAGTGATTGATCCTTAAATAATCAGCTCTAAACATGTGGCCTAACTGTGTGGAGGAAATTTCGCCCTATATATTCCACATATCCCACAAGTTGTAAATGATCATTACCTTCCAGCACTGTCCCCTTCAGCTTATAGATAAGGATGCGGGGTATTTCAGGCTCGCTGCGCGATAGTGCGGAAGTGTTCGCGGCGTCCTCTCACCCGCTATACAATGACAGAGAAAGAGGTCCGCTCATGTTGTTCTTCGATCAACTATCTATTCCTCGATAGTCGGAAGCGAGTACCAGTCTTTGGAGCTGCACATGACGGATCTAACTGTCACCTTCTTCATCTCCACGTAGTCTGACATCATTGCCCAGTGGGGTGGGCTTCTTTCTGGCTTTTCTGGGCGGGTTTTGATATTTTTACCCCGCTGCACCCAATAGCAGCTTCTTTCACGACGAAGTATCTGTAATAATGTACCATAATTGGAATGACTTAGTGGCATGGTCGGTCATCCAAGAGCTGAGTGCGCCTCCACGTTACAAATAGTTAGTTGAACAACTAATACCATGAAAAGGTGAAGCCATCTTCGATGTTGTGGACGCATCAATACTAGGGTTACGGTACCATACTGAGTTTACCGATTGAGCACATTGGGTATGATAGCCATAGCATGTTCCTACCAGCGAAGCTGAACCTCTCATCCTAGAGACGTTACTGACAATAGGAATATTTAGATCTGGTGCCAATGATCCATTTGACGCACTTTACGAAACCTAAAGTAGTCTTATGCGATCTTTTGCCAACTTGTCTTGAAGCCAAATCATTATGGTGTAGATGCGTATAATTTTGAGTCGTCCAGGGCCAGCAATACTAATGCTAGTTGGAATTTGGCGGCACTGTCGTACACATGTTGCTCAGGGAATATCGTGCCATGTCAAGGAAACCAAACCACTGGATTATTCTAGGCACCCAAGCAATGGTGCTTCTCGGGCAACCATACGTTTTCATGTGCCAGACATTACTCTCTCGGATGCGTGCGGAAGCCGAGCTTCAGTATCAAAGTAGCACCCTACATAATGGTCACAACAACCTCCCTCTTTTCGCGCGTTAGGGTTGTGCGCGAGGCTGCAATATTACAATCCTTTTACATTTTGCTAGGCGATCCTAATTTGATCTTGTGATATACAACTCTTCATGCCGCATTCCACTCCGCAACTCTTGAAACCCTCAGGTTCCTATTTGTACGGAGTTTTCCGGCCACAAAGACATTCAATACATCGAGTGATTAATACGCAAATGCAAATACGAGAGAATAGTTTCACGTGCTAAATATTCCTTCATTATTCCTGCCAATAGCAGAGAAGATCTCTTCAGTGCCTCGACCCCGTTTGCAAAACGAGCCTAACTTCCAGACCCGACCTGAGAGGCATGCATGTAAATGTAGGCTGAATGCAAGCTTATCAACGAGGAATCGTGAAAATGGGGAAAAGAACTTCGACTTCCTGAACCAGAGTGTAGATGAATCATCTCGTTCTGAACGAAACACCTGAACAAGAACTATGCCATCTGAACATGTGGTGTGCTTAACCTAGAGTGTCAGCATGAACAGCCATCTAAAGCTGTACAACAACGGGAATCCATCATACTCTATTCTCCTTTCTGGCAGTTTTTGCATTCACCTCAAACGAGAAAGGTACAACTTCCATTTATCTTTTTATGCAGAGAATCTAAGATCATCAAGGTGGCCTACTCCGATGGCTTTCAATAGGGGTTCAAGGAATTTCACTGGATGAAGTAGCCTGGAGTCGGCAGTTAAGGGCAGATAATCATGGTTATGCGCCATATGCAGATGATTGTCCAAATCCCCGCCCTGCGGTCCGAAATTCGACCTCCATTTCTCCCGAAGAGAGCAGTTGGTTGAAAAAGAGGCTGAACAACACCATTTGGGCAATACCTCACTTCCTTTCTCGCGCGAATGTCAGTGATTTTGACACTGATGGCTACATGGATAAATCGTCGAGAACGGAACGGCGCTACCCAATATTGGTATTGCTGTGTCGGGTTTTAGCAGCAAAGAAGTCGCATAGAAGGTGCTCTGGATGACAGAGATGCGATGAGCTGTTATGAGGCGTCACAAGAACGGACAATCTGTCTTGGCAAGATGAAAGTCTCAGGCTCAGATCTGAATTTAGAATTACACCAACAAATTCACCTAGAAGCCCAGAAACGGGTCTCATCCAGTGCTCTCTTCTATCGATATGCCCATATGCCACCCGATCTCTCTAAAAGGATGCGCTCACGCAACCCGGCCACCACTTGCAAAGGGACGAACCGCCACCCTCTCACAGACTGCACCCCTAGCAAAGGACTACAGCTAGAAACGTCGTAGGAAACTATTGAAATTCGCAAGGTACCGCAACATCAAATACTTCACCCCATGTTATTCACGAGATTGTTCCTCAGATCCCTTCCTGGTATCGGTATCCTCGGTTCAATGCGTCGGTTTTAATTCCATCGAGTTCGGCGACCAGTATTTCCCTCTCCTGCTCAATCTTCTTGATGTAGTCAATGGCTCCGGCAAGGATCATTGCCTTACTTGGCTTGGCCCGGCCCATGGCATCGCCCTTCTGCCTCTTAGGAAGAGCTGGGACTGCGCGTCTCAGCCTTTCGAATTCTGCGTTCAGGCCCTCACGGTATTTGCGTTCGACCTGGTTGTGTGAGAGCGTTTGTTGATACTTTGAAATGGTGGAAGACTGTGACTTGGTGGTAAGGGGGCGGTTAAGTTGTGAGCTCCCTCGCTTCTTTGGGGGTTGTTTCGATGACTACCTCTTATCAGCCTCGCTTGCTAAGGAAGAGTATGACTCGCGTTTTAGCGAGTGCGGCGAGGATAAGACGTGTTCTCCATCATCTTCGAGCGAGTGTGTGGGCGAGGCGTCCCTTAAAGGCGAGCCACATCTGAATAAACCGGCGTGAACAGTAAGACCAAAAGGGAAGCTAGAAGAGTTGGATTTCAGGCGCCCGAATGGTGCTGGGCTTGCGCTGGCTCTGGAATTGGCATTAGCTATAGTAGTAGCCGCCGGGATTGCCGTCTTGGGGGGCCTGGAGTTGGTAGAGGTTTTTAGTGCAGATCTAAATAGCATCTTAAGTAAGTTAACAGACGGATCGAACTAAGAGATAAGAGCATGGTCGGGCTGTAAGGCGTAAGAGTCTAGGAGGTAGGATTGTTCAAAACCTTTAGGATAAGAGAAAGCCTCCTCAAAGGAATAATAATCGATGTTGGCTACAATAGGATAGGCCATGATGACTCTAGGAGTTAGCAATAACTAGCCTTATTGCCTCAAGACGAGCCACCAAAAAGGAATAGCAACGAGATAGACAGTGACTATCTTGTGCAAGCCCAATCTTGAGCTTCTATCCGATGCAGCATTATTTTATAATGAAGGAAAAGCCTTTGGTTAGGCTCTTGAAGCTCCTTATAAGTACTCGATCAAACTCCATATAGTAGCAGAGAAGGTTTCCAATGCCGAAGGTATTTTAGCATTCGTCTGCAAGTTGGAACACTATCTATAATTGCCCACGCGGAAAGCCAGTTGAAAGTTTGCCAGCAGCTTAAGGCGATAGTAGCCTGCTGACTTTTGTATCGGACGTAAGGCCAAGCCTTCCTTGTTTGGGGGGCGGAGTCTAGAGTAGCCTCAATCGAAGCCCATGGTAGAGCCAGCGATCGCTAAAGATCCGGGCGGCTTTCCCACCCAATGGGGTATGCAGTAAACGCTTGCTTAACGCATGGTCCTGCAGGTTTCCTACTTTCTTTGTCAAGCAACCCAGACCTGACCTGCTGCCATTTCGATATTTACCCTGTTCCCACCAATGACCAATGCACCTACATCAATTATATTTGGTTGCATTTATAGCGTGACGTAGAAATGACATACGTTAATGACGCTTGGTGTTGTAAGTTGGTTATGCTTAATGAGAATTCATATCCAGCGCAAGATTTACTCCCTCGCGCAGGCAATTAGCTGAGAATTCCTGGCCCGGAAAGCTAGTGTGCTGATGGACTGCGATGAAACGTCTGGATCTTTCAGATGCTACAGAGTGGATTGTGGTGTTCGGCAATCACTTACTTGCGGATGGGTGTCAGATCGAGATTTCCGATCTCGATTAATGGGCCTTGGAATGCAAAATCATCGTTAGTTCCGACTGTTTTGCAGCACCTGTTAACCATCAGAGGGGGCACACCTTCAATGTTGTGGAAAGACTGCGGAGAGCTCCGCTTACTAGATGAGATCCCGCAGACGTGAGGGGAAACCATGACAGATATACAAGAAACCTGTTCCTAAGTTTCGTGCTGAATACGATCGCCAAAAAGAAAACCTATTGTCATATTCGGGACACAATGACCTATCCCCTGCCCCAGGAATGGCCTGCCAGCAGATTATTACCATGACTATAGGCAAGATCAAAATTGCTGTAAATAATCCGGATCCCGATCTACGGCGAGTCCTGCTGCTGTGCTGTACGCTGGACAAGAACTCATCAAATGTTCCTCCACTAGGCTTATCTATTTCCATTACTTCTAAGTCAACATCTTCTATTCTCCCAGCTTGGGGGGGGGGGGGGGGGGGGGGGGGGGGGGGGGGGGGGGGGGGGGGGGGGGGGGGGGGGGGGGGGGGGGGGGGG